>VDFB02134107.1:0-17589 GCA_007258455.2 Sequoia sempervirens | reverse complement strand
GTTATTGTCATCATTTCATCCATTTTCTTTTTCATTTCTTAGATTTCGTGTTTCTTCCTTTTAATGTCTCTTTTCAGTTTCTTCTTTTCTTCCTCCCAAAGACTTTGTTGCATTTCAGTCTTGGCTAGGTGGCGGAAACTCAAGGTCTACAATGTGATCGGTCTCCTTGTAATTCTAAGATATTCCAAGAATTCAATCAAAAGTATCTTTTTGTAGACAACCATGGCTTGACAAGTTTTAGGGGGTAATGAACTTCATTGGCCACTTCCAATTGTTTAGGCTATTCTTCCTCTTGTTGTAGGATGAATTCCTGTTGCTGTAGTGGAGAAGACTGTGCTTCCTCCAAAATCTGAATAGCCGCAGGAGCCAAGTCATCGAGACTTGGTACCCCCCTTTCATTATGCTCAACTTCCTTTGTCTCAATTTGTTCTTCTTCAGGAATAACAAATGGAATCTATGCAATATTCTTAGATACATCCTAAGAGACATTATGTTCAGAACCTACAAATTCCTCTGAAATTATGATAACTTCAAGTTGAGGTGAAGCAGGGGAGACTTTACATTATTTTCTTGTTGAAACTATTCTTGGAAATGTTGTAGCTGCCAAAGGTGCTCATGTAGCTTTCCTCTTTTTGAATTGCCTAGAGGGCTCTGCCTTATCAGAAGATGATGGTGAACTTGTGGTGGCAATAGGTGTTGCTATAGGAGAAATTGCTACAAGAGAAGATGCTGCAGGAGTAGAGCGTTGCCTTTTCTGAGGATGAGGGTCAGATTCTGGAGTTTGTTTTGCCCCAGATGACTCTCTTGTCTTTGTTTTTCCTTTTTCTCTCCTACTGACAGACCTAGTTTGCACCCGAGAAGAGGACTCTAGTGTGAAGGCTGTAGGACTAGGTGCTATAGGAGCAGATGACCCTTGCCCTGCTTTCCTACTGGTAGATTCTATTTTCTCTTTCTTTTTCATAGGCCATGGAGCAAGTGCCCTAAGGGGTTCTGAAAGTTGTAGGCTCTTTTGGGCAACAAATTCTTGCCAAGAAAGAGGTGACAAATCCCTCAAAGAGCATTCAATCAATAGTTTTATAAGGACATGGTGGGCAATAGAGTTATCCTTCCCCTTCTGGGTTTCATGGGTACATTGTTCCAGAAATTTTAACAAAAATTTTGGGACATTAATGCTAACCCATGCCTCATATGACAGCAATTTAAAATGGTAGGAATGTAGGTAAGAAAAATGGCCTTCACATGTTAAGTACTTGATTATAAAAGCAGCATATTCTGGATATGGGGGAGGCAATGACACTCGCTTGCATCCTTGCTTAGAGACCTCCAAGGGTCCATCAATTGGTACTATAAATTCTTCCCTAATAGAAACAACGTCTGAAAAAAAATTCTCTCCAATAGCTGGAAGCCCGATTACCTCTGCAATTCATTCCTTAGTTACAGCTACTGTTAAACCCCATACTATAGCCTCTCCTGCAGAAAGGGTTATTAAAAGTTCGCCTGTGACTTCCTCATTGAAAGTATCTAACCTCAAAAAGTAGTTCAACCAACCATAGAGGCCAAATGCTTGAACTATTGGAGGATTGTGTGTCAATATCTCATGAGCTACAAGCTCATGTCTTACCAGTTGACCACCCATATTCACAATTATCTCAGCTGAAACTTAAACTCTTTTCTGAAAATCCAAAGAAAACTTTTTACTTTTCTACTCTATTTTTTTTGCCCTGCGGTCACTTTCTCTTCTTTTGCAAGAATGAACCCAAAAGATATTTGCATGTAATGATTGTTACAGCTACTTAAACAAGCAATTTTAATTATGATTTAGGATGAAACATGCAGTCATATTTGGAAAGTACAAGAAAATAATAAAGAAAAATATCTAAATAGTTGTGACAATAGTGTAAGTGAAATGGATTATCCTGCCCCCTACTTAAAATATGACATGTGTCCACACATATACTAAAGAATAGGTAGAGATCAGATAATAATAACTGATAGAAACATAGTAGTAAATGAATAAAATGAAATAAATCAATGATGCGACAACAAAAGATATCGCGTACCTTTCAATAAATGCACGTACGTGCTGAGAAAGATGATGACTTCAGCATGAAATGATAGTTGGGAATAAAATAATAATTAAGGGTGGTGCAGATGAATGAGGTGGATGGGTGACATGGATAGATGAGATGTATGGATGGAATGGATGGATGGGATGGAAGATAAGGAAGTGAGATGTGGTGATGAGTGGGAACGAAGAAAAAGGGTTTCCTTAAAAAGGAAACCTTTATTATGAGCATGCATTGTAACATTATGGTGAAGCTATAGAAGAAAGGCTAAAGCCTTTTGCTGTAGGAAGATTAGTGGCAAGATCCTAAACAAACTGCTGCACAAATTCTTCTTTTGAGACTGGCTTACGATACAACCGAAGACGGTGTCCATTAACCAGTAGCTTGAATCGAACAAGATCAATTGTGACTAATTTAACTGAACCATTATCAAATACATTCTCAATTTCATATGGGCCAAGCCATCGGGTGGCAAGTTTACCCTAATTTTCTTTATACCGAGTCATAGAGTAGCGCTCAATCACCGTCAGAGAATTGCTTAGTTTTGATATGTCGATCATGCCGCTTTTTCCTTTGTTGTTGTATGATTTCAGTATGCTGCAAGGCTACTTTTCTAATTTCGTCTAGCGCATTTAGTTGTAGGAGTCATTCCTTTTGGGCATCAAAAATGTCAATATTAAGCTCTAAAGCAGTCTTCAAGGTCTTGTGGTCAAATTCTATTGGCAACATGGTAATCTTTCCATAGAGTAATTCAAAAGGTGTAAACCCTGTAGTTGTCTTCCACATTGTCCTATAGGCCTAGACAGCTTTAGGAAGTCGACTGCTCCAATCTTTCTTGTGTAGCTAAACTGTCTTTGTAAGTATCGCCTCAATTTCTCTATTGGTAACTTCTGCTTGACCATTGGCTTGAGGGTGATAGGGGCTAGACTTCCTGTGTCGGATCTTGTAATCATTCATTAGTGCATTGATTAAATTGGATGTAAATTGAGCTCCTTGATTTGTGACAAGTTCCCTTGGGACTCCAAATCGAGTAAAGATCTACTCATATAGGAATTCAACAACCTTGTTGTCACGGGCATGAGTCATTGCTTTCACTTCCACCCATTTGGTTACATAATCAATACAAACTAAAATATATGATTTCCCATTGGATGGAGGATCAATGGGTCCAACAAAATCTATGCCTCCCTTATCAAAGGGACTGAATACCACTTGAGGATACAGGGGCATTTCATCAGACCTTGTTGGTCTTCCCATGTGTTGACATCTATCACATTTCCTGCTATAAGCTGCAACATCTCTGTGTAGTGTAGGCCAATAGTATCCAGTAGTAAGCACCTTCATAGATGTTCTTTTGGTTGCAAAGTGCCCACCGCATGGCTTATCATGACAAGCATGCAGTATGTCATAGGTTTCATCTTCCCTTACACATCTTCTCATGACTTGGTCAGGTCCTGTGTAGAATAAACAATCTGCAATCCATGAAAAGTTAAAAATTTTCTCCACCAACAATTATTTTTTCTTTGGGGAAAAATGGGCTGGAATCTAGTTTTCAGCCAAGTAATTTGCAATATCTGCATACCATGTATGCAGTAGTAATGAAAAATATATGTTCATTAGGAAATCTATCATGAATTACCTCTGGTGTGCCGGGTGTAGTCATTTGAATCCTTAATAAGAAATCAACCACTACATTAGCCCGTCCTAGTTTATCAATGATTGTGATATCAAATTCCTACAACAATAGGAGCCATCTTGATAATCTGCCAGATATGGCAGGCTTATTCATGAGGTACCTTATTGCTGCATGGTCTGTATGAACAAATACTTGGTAACCAGTGACAAAGTGTCGAAACTTGTTTAAAGCATACACAACTGCTAACAATTCTTTTTCTGTGACAGTATAATTTAATTCAGGACTTTGCAAGTTTTTGCTAATAAAATATATAGCATGGTCAATAGAATTCTCTTTTTGTCCTAAAATTGCCCCTATTGCATAATCAGAAGTGTCTGCGTGTATATGGAAAGGAAAACTCCACTTCTGTCCTTGAAGAACAAGTGCCTGAGTAAGCAATTTCTTAAGCTACAGGAAAGATATGTCATAGGCTTGAGTCCAACTAAATTTAAAATCCTTAGTCAACAAGGTATATAATGGACTGGCTATCTTGCTGAAATTTTTGATGAATCTTCTATAATATCCAACATGTCCTAGGAAGCTTCTAACATCCTTTTGTTTGGTAGGTGTTGGAAAAGTTAGAATAACTTCCATTTTTGTAGGATCAACCTAAATTCCTGCTTGAGAGATATGATGGCCTAAAACAATTCCCTCTTGCATCATCATGAAGCATTTCTCACTATTCAAAGACAAATTCTACTCATGACATCTTGTCAACACTTTTTCCAAATTGGCTAATGCTTCTTCATAAGTAAATTCATAATTAGTGAAGTCATCTATGTAGATTTCCATAGAATCATGAGAAATATTAGCAAAAATACTGATCACCGCCCTTTGAAATGTTGCAGGTGCATTACACAGCCCAAAAGGTAAGACAGAGTAGGCAAAAGTACCCCATGGACTGGTAAAAGTTGTTTTATCTTGATCTTCAGGGGTGATTCTTATTTGATTATAGCCACTATAGCCATCCAAAAAGGAGAAATACTTTTTTCCAGACAATGAGTCTAGTACTTGGTCAACAAATGGAAGTAGAAAGTGATCCTTTTTAGTTGTGTTCAGCTCCCTATAGTCTACACAAATTCTCCATTTTACACCTTTTTCAGGGACAATCACCAATGGAGATACCCATTGACTATCTGAAATGGGGTATATAAAACCAGCATCAAGCAATTTTTGAAGCTCTATTTTAACTATTTCCCTAAGTGTTGGATTCGACCTTCTGGAGGCCGCTTTAATAGGTAAACGCTTTTAATGTAGATCCCATGAGTACAAAGTTGAGGATCTAAGTTGAGGATCTATTCCCTTCATATCCCCATAGTCCCATGCAAAAGCTTTGTGTTGTTCTTGCAACATTGTGACTAGGGTAACTTGTTGAGATTGAGGTAGCTTATTATTATTATTTAGACAATGACCTGGAAACACTTCTACTTGCTTGATAAGATCATTCATGGAGGCCACTAATAACGGCGGTGTCTGTATTTCATATGGAAGCAAATTATGATAAACTGCAAGAGATTTAGGTGTCAGGTCCTCAGAATTCAATTGTTGTAGGAAACACTATTGAACATAGCTATTTGCAGTAGATGGGCTACTCAGACCAGGGTTGGACTGCAAAATATGTAAAAGCAGGTCATCCTCACTCTAAAGCTATGAAAACGGATTATTTTGCAGCATCATTAGTTGAGCCAATGAATTGAATTCTTCAGTTTCCTCTCCTAAATCTGGCCAAATTGGTTGAGACAAGTCTGGTTGAGGCTGAGTAGATGGGTATAAAGCCAATTTCTTTCTTGACTGACCATCAGAAATTGTCATGTCTCTTGAGCAACATCCTATAAAAGCATCAGCAGTGACTAACCATGGTTTACCTAGGATAACATGATATCCTCCCAAAGTTTCCTTAGTGGACAATATGGTGAAGTCTGCTGGGTATTCCCAAGACTCAAGGATGACAATAACATCTTCTACCATTCCATTAGGCTTTACTATGGAGCTATCAGCAAGCTGGAGGACGGTAGGTGTAGACCGAATATTTAAGATATTCAAATACTCCATTGTATTCTTGGTCATTACATTGATGGCTGCACCAAGGTCAATCAAAACATTCTTTACTATCTGGCCATTAATATTTATTTGTACCACAGGACTCCCAGGGTCGGTATATTTTGGAATGACTACCTTTCCTAACATAATATCTGCCAACTGTCATAGAACATGGATAGTTTGGGAATCCTTTTTCTTTCTTCCTGGTTTATTTAAACAGGCCTCCTTAATGGCTTTTCTATAAATTGGGACATCTTTAATGGCTTGGAAAAGGGGAATTTGAATGTGTACATTCTTCAACTGATCCAAAATATCAAATGTAGGCTCTTCCATAAACTTTGATGTAGTAATTTGAAATCTCTGAGGAAAAGGCGGTTTTGTCTGATGTTGTAGGACAGGATCCTTAGAAATAGTATTTGATATAGGTATATGTTGTGCAAGTTTGGTAGATTACTCAGAGGCAGAATCTGAAATTTTTGTAATTACAGGTGGTTGTGGAGCAAGAAGTTTGGTTCCAGATCTGAGATGGATATCATGAATATTCAGGGCATAAGTTGGATACTGATTGGCTTCTACAAAATACATAGGTTGTTGTTGTTGCTGCTGCTTATTATTAGGATTTGACAATGGTTGAGCAGGCATAGGCATTTGTTTTAGAGGGCCAATATTTGCTGTAGGTGTTGTAGGAGGTGGCATGAGGGTCTGAGGCTATGGCTATTGAAATTACAGAGAGGCTGGGGATTGGTTCTGCCATTGTTGTGGATTTCTCCATTGAGGGTTCTGCTGCCAGTTACCTAGGGGTGGAGTCCATTGTCCTTGTGGTTGCTGCCAACCTCCTTGAGGAGATCGCCATTGAGGACTCTGATAGTTAGGCCAATGTGATTGAGGGGTATTCCAAGGGGGTGATGGGCCATATGTAGGTTGCCACTGGTTATTATAATTAGAATAAGGATTACCAAAAGTCAAAGGATCTTGAGGCATACCTTGTCTTTGAGCCCATGGTTGCCTTTGTGCGACAAAGAATACTTGGTCATCATCACTTTCTACCACCTTAAAGTTAGTAGATAGCTACTTAGCCTCCAGGTTAGCCACCATCTTGCATCTGCAGTCACGTTTCTTTTGTCTGCAATGTGGACAAAACTCAGCCAAGATTGCTTCAGCTTCCTCATGTTTCTTCCGAGCTTGCATAGTATCCAACTATGTAGTCATGTTGTTTATGATATCCTGCTTGAAATCAAACAACAAATTTGTGATCTCCATCCATGAAACTACATTAATAGAAGACTTTCCCACTGTGGCTTGATGACCTCTACCCTTCTTAACAATTGCTTGAGAGTAGTTGAGACATATTTTCTTGATATCATCCCAAGGAAGTTGGGTTATATCACCTCCTCCCATCAAGTCCAGGGCATTTATACAGGTATCACTGATTCCCCTTATATAAAGTAGTTTCTGAGATTCTTCATTAAGAGTATGGTCTGAATTCTTTTTCAGGGAAAACAAGAATCTTGAGATATAGTCTTCCAGGCTTTCATCCTCCTTTTGTTGAATTCTAAATATATCATCTCCCTTACTACCACTTTTACAATATTCCTTGTATTTCTTAAGAAATTTTGTTTGCATGACTACCCAACTATCGACAACATCCTTTCCCAAACTCATGAACCATTTAAGAGCTCCTTCCTTCAAAGTAGAAGGAAACAACTTTAGCTTGTGAGCATCTAAAGTGTAATCATAGCTACGACAGAGGATGTCAAACTCAAACAAGAAAGTGTCTAGGTCCTCTATAACTAGTCCATAAAACTTGAGGAGTAATGAGGAAGGAATATTTTTAAGGTTATCAATATCTTACATAACAATGATGGGAAACTCAAAAGCAGGAGGTTGATTAGGTGGATTTCATGCCATATTTGCTTAATGGAGTATTAGAGCAAATGGATTTTCCTCAGGTTCATCGTTAGCTAGGTCAAATGGCAATTCAACAAATAGGTTTTCAGAAAATGGATTGATATCTTGGTCTCCTTCTTCCTCAAATAGATTATAAGCTGGTTCAAGAAGGAATCTTCCCAGAGTGTCTTCTTCTATGCATGCAATAGAATGAATGGTGAATTGAAAGATTTTGAAAATGTTTGAATAACAGATTAAACTACTATTAAAAATGACTTTTAATAGGTTCTTAGTTTGACACCATCCCCGGCAATGGCGCAAAAAATGGTCATGCCCACAAAAGGATACGAAAATCATGACAAAACCTATCCTGGGAATTGGACATTCCAACAGGTGACTAATATCTTTTCATGGTCGTTCATTTACTTGTCAAACCAGGGAACGTATACTTGAAGTGGAGTGGCACTGTATGTGCACTAAGAACTAGTTTCAGTCACAACCTATTGAAAATAAATACTTGGAAAGAATTCTACCTACATTACAGGAAGGTAATGCAAAGTTCTCTTAACTCAACCATAATTTAACCAAAGCAGAAATCATAATAGCTACAACTGAGAAACAAACTATGAACTGGCCTTATGCTGCAGGAACAGACATAGGGATAGATTCTCGATGCCGCAGGAACAATATAAGACTGAGTTTGCACAGAAACTTCAAGAATGAAATCTAACTTATGATCAACAGAAAATGAAATACTAACTACAGATACTTACTAAGTGGACCCCCTTAGCAAGCATCAACTAACTATCCAAGAGTTGAACTTAGAACTTCATTAGCTTTTATTCATAAACTTAGAATGGTATACATTGTTCTGCTCATATGAAAACTAACACAAAACTCTATCTCTTATTATCATACTAACTCTTACATGATATCCTTTCTATCTTGTTATGCTTGCTCACTCGCTTAGGATGAACACTTATTTAAATAGGAAAACAACTAACTAACTAACCCTAACAAAGAAAGATGTGGATGTAAATGTATCATGGAATTGAGGAACAAACTAAATAAATGAACTTATCCGCTCAACACCATTCAGAGAGAATTCAGCATTCCACTATTTCCAAATTATTTGACATTTAAATTCCTTCCCAACAATTTCGGTCAAAGAGTCTTCTCCAGAATAACTTCCTCAAAGTCGTGTAGGAAATGGACTTTACTGCAAGGCCAAGATTAGTTGTGCTTGACTCGTTCATACTTTCTTCAACCTACAAAACACCAGGCAACAGAAAACATGCATGGCAACTACACGATATTCATTTATTAATCACATATCAAATTTTCTTCATTATTCAAAAACTACATGTGTTATACCAATCATTTGGGAAGTCAAACAGGGTAATAAATAGAGACATATCAACATGATAGGCTATAGGAATATAAAAGTGTATTGCCACAGGATATCCCCCAATAAAAGGTTTCTAAAGAGTTAAACAACCATGAACAACAAAAGTAAGGGTATTAAAAGTACACCATGATACCCAAATTATAAGCATATTTTGGGCTCATTAGTATGAAAGATATAGAACTTATATGGGACTTATGAAAAATATGAATGGGGAGGCTTAGCCAAAAGCATGGACCATAGGAAGATGGTGGGGGAGATATGTAGGATAATGAGTGAAGGATGAGGAGATGGAGTTATGTGGAATTGTTGTGAAATGGAAGGGAACCATAACAAATGGTTGCACACACTATGATAAATGTTTAAGCTTTTGATTTGGATGGGGTGTAGGAAGCAATGGTGTTTTTTTCTTAGGAGGTGGTGGATGAAGTGTTTTAGGTACCCACATAGACTTAGTATTTTTATGACTTTTATTTTGCTTGTGGGATTTTTGTAATTTTTGAATAGAATGTGCATTTTGGATGGAAGGGGATGGGTGGGATTTTTGTGATGTAGATGCCTCATTTGACTTGCTTTTCTTTTTCTTAGGGACACAAACCATTTTAGTTTTGGCCTTTACTTTTGGAGGTATGGGGTTATATAACTTTTTGAATGCATTTTGCTTTGAATTTTTGTATTGATTCCCTAAGGCATGAGGATTTTTAGGATTTTTTACTTTATAGATAGAGGCATTGATTTTTTTTCTTTGGAATCCCATGGGTATGGTGGAATGAGTGGAATCTTCATGTTTAGACAATGTGTGCATTGATTGGTCATGATTAGGATTATTAGAAGATTTATGGATGGATGAATAAGGGGATTGTATAATCGTGATAGTAGGTGTAGGGAGTAATGGAGGGATATTAGGAGTTGGAAGCAATGGTGGTAGATTGGATGGTGGAAGGTGTATGGTCACATGCTTTTGACATTTGTAGGATGATGGTGGTGGAATGGCAACATATGTCTTAGGGATATGATAGGCGGGTGAGTGTCCAAGGACAAATGATCATGGAGAGACTTTGACATGGATGGGCTCCAAAATACCATGTTCATGAAGGTCTAGAAATTTACCTCGGTGGTTCATGTTTTGGAGTATGCAATGGATAACGGGACTAGGTGTAGGTGGAACACTAGACACGAGTTCCTTATTGGATGGAGAAAATGAAGCAAGGGAAGATAATGGTTGTTGTTGTTCTAAGGAGGAAAATTAATGAATGAGGGTGGAAAGACCAATAGGATATGATGGAGGACTTCCCATGGGGTTGATAGTGGGTGATGGAGGATCATTAGGATCTTGATTAGCATTGTGTTCACTTAGATCCAAGGTATTTGTTTGATCTTCTATGTGTTCTTGGGAGGCATATGTCTCATCAAGGGAAGAGGATGTTGATGGATCATGGATAGGGATAGGTAGGGGATGGATAGGAGTAATGGAGGTTTCTTAATGATGGATAGGTGAAGTGATAGGGTCTTGACCATGGAATGCATAAATTTGGCTAAGAGGATCATCATGGCCTTCTTGATCATAGGTAAGATCATAGAGGGGAGCTTGATCATAAATAGGACCAAGTATTTTATGAGTGAGATCATTAGATGGGCCTAGATCTTGATTAGAATGAGAGGTTAATGTTTCCTCATGTTTAGGATAATGCTCTTGAAATAACTCTTGGGTTTCTTGAATGGAAGTGGAAGGGGGTGACTCTTGAATGGGTTCAACATGTTCTAGATGGTTAACAACATCGAGACATGATGGAGGTTGACTTAGGATCAATGGGGAAGACTCTTGAATAGGCTCAATGGGGAGACTACATGATGGGGTTAGAGGAATAGGTATGGTGTTTGAAGACTCTTTGGCAGGTTCAAACATATGAGTTGGATGACATGGTGATGTTTGATTCCTTGCTAGTAGCTGTTGGGTCACATCCATTGTAGTTGGAGACGTGGATTTGGGTAATTCCATAGGTTTACTTTTGAAAATTTTGAATTTAGTACGTAGAGTTGATGGAGGATTAAATGATGGTAATGGTAATGAAGAGTTTCATTGGTTAGAAGGTGTAGAGGCCAATGGATTAGGACTAGGACATGGTGTCTTAGGGATAGGTATTTGATTGGATGGTGGTATGAGAAAGTTATAGGGTGTATGACATAGGTTAGTATTCCCCTTGTCAATGGTTGCATGAGAACATGAAGAAGTTTGACCTTGTTGCAAGGTAGAACTTAAATTCACATGTGTTTTTCATGATGTGGCTTGATAGGTTGACATGGCATTGACATACAATGAAGTGGATGGATTAGATTGGTATGAGGTGGAAGGGGATGGAAAATTAGGTTGAGGTGGCATTGGTTGATAATGAATGGATAGGGGATGATGTTGTGGTTGTTGAATTTGACAAATGGCAATGAAATGATTGGCTTTAGCTAGGAGGTGTTGGATTTTTGGTGATTTAATTTGTTAAAAGTTTTGGAAGAGGGTTTGAAGGCTTTGTATGGTTTGGTGGTCTAGGGGTTGGGGTATTTGGTGAAGTGTTTGAAGGAGGTTTTTAAGTTGGGATGCTAGGTCTTCTAATGTTGGCATGATGTCAAATGATATTGAATAGATTAAAGAAATGATGATGATTAGGATATGATGTGGAATGACAAGATTGGATGATTTGATTGATTAGGATGAAATGGATAGGATGTGGCTAAGAAGGGTGATTAGGATGAAAGTGATTGGATATGAATGTGTTGGAAGAATGTGTAGAGTGACTTGTCTTTATGTGTTTGGTGTTTAGCTTGATTTGGAAATGATTAAATGAATGATCACACATGTACACACATAAATCACTCATGCAAGACACATAAGCAAGTTTGAATTTTAAATTTGAAGAATGTAATGATGATTATTAAAAAAACACACATGGAAGACACATCAACAAGCCTTATAACTAGTCAAGTGGAGTATGGCCAATTAGGCCTTAAGCTAGTTTGCACAAGGTTGACTAAGGAATGATTTGAAAGCAAAATCCTGCTACATAGCTGGGAGAAAGGGGTAACCCACCCTTCACCTTCACTTTCCAAAGGTATAAAGTTCTTTGGGGCCTAGCCAATTGTGACAAGATTTCAAATCCCAAACAAGAGTGTCTTTTGATTCACACTTCGATTGAGGTAATCCCCAGGGGTGATGAAATCCCCTAGCAGGCCTCCTATAAAGGGTTTGACAAAAGAAAACCAAGTGAGGTGTTTGTGATCACACACACACTTGATTCACACTTGCAGTTGTTAATTGACCCTTAGAAAGGAAATGTGTGTATGCAAAAAATGGAAGCACTTGTTCTATTTAGATTCCCAAATCAAGATGTGATGGAAGACAATGGTTAATTTTAGCCTTGATTTTTGATATGCGATTGAAGACAGGAATCATTTTAAGAGCCCAAATCCAAATGTGTGACAAATAAGATTAAGAGGTGAAAGATTAAACAAGTGCACCCAAAAATTTTTCTCTTTTCAATATACTATCTATGAATGATATTGCTGCTAATATAGCTTCTTATGATCACCTACAAGATCAAAAAATTATATTATAAGGCAGCCCCAAAAAAAAAACAAGCTCGTCAGAAAATTGCAATTTTAGATACATGTTTTTGACATAGCCAAATTAGATTTCATTATTTGAAGATTTTATTGATCTAAAAAATAAAAACTTAAAGAAGAGATCCCTACTAGTTTTTTTAGAGCTTTCCAGAAATGTAAAGAAGTCAAAAAAATTCCCTGTTTTACACCCAAAAACACGGATTTGTGAAAACTATATAGAAAATGAAGATTGGATTTTTTTGCATTATATTTGACCTCCAAATTAAATCTCTAAAACATATACCCCCATTATAATTTCAATATATTTCCAAAAATATAAAAAATTATGAAAAATTCGCTGATTTACGTTCAAAAAATCAATTTTATGAAAAAACATAAAATCACAATAAATCCTATAAAAATGATGATAAACTCTCAATTTTTTTACTGTAGCCTCTTTAGACAATGCACAAAATTTTGTGAAAATATTGTAGAAAAATTATTAGCTATGTAGAAGATATGAAAAATTTTGTAAAACATGGGGTTTTGTCCAAAAAATGGTAGATCTGTAACAAAAAATTAATAAAACCTACAAAAAGCAACTAGATCAAAGGATTCATGTCAGGTTCACCAATGTAATTAGGAGAAAATTAGATATAAAAATAAAATATAAATATATCAAATCCTAACTAGCACAATAGAGTACGAGCAAGTGTGAAAATCACAATAACAAACGAATGCAAACCCAAATCCACACTAAACTTGATTTATCTCCATTGCTCTTTTCCACCTACATGAGAATGCAATATTTTGAAGGATTGATAATGGAGGAATGTTGGTTGCTCAATTCAGTAGCAATACGACCTGATGAAAATGAAAAATGGAGAATGATAGAGATAGATGGAAGACTGAAGAATGATTTTGACAGAGTGAGGATACTTAAGAATCAACCCCCTCAAATAGATTGTGAGAGGCTGTATTTATAGAGCCTTGATGTGGATAGAGAGAATATTTGGAAAGATGCGATAAGGATTTGATTTTTGACAAAAGAGGAAATACAACGAGATGAGATAAGATTTTAAAAAGATAGAAAGATTTTGATTTATTGTTTTAAAGGAAATAAATCCTAAAAAGATGGGAAGGATAATTGATGAATTATCTAATTAAATAAATTAATTAGATACACATGGGTTCAAATTTTGGAAAGAAAGTGAGAATATCCTTTTTAGATTTTATTAATTAAATAAATTTTTGATTTATTTAATTAATGTTAAATATATGATTTAATTATTTTAACATTAGAAGAATTAATAGAAATGATTTAATTAATTAAATAACATAAATTATTTAATTAACATTAGAGGAATAGATGGATTATGCATATGAAGGGAATAAATGAAATTAGTTAAATAAATAATATTTATTTATCTAATTAGATGATGACATGTGTACCTAGGGCAAAACATGCTACAAGACGTCTAAATGATGTAGTGTTGTGACAAGGTGTTGTAAGAAGACATTTTTAGGTGTCTACAGATATTTATTTTGATATTTCTTTGTAAGCTCATATGCTTCAACTTGCAGGCAATGAAGCCCACTATTAGGTTGAGAATTACAATGGTAGCGAAGGTTACTTTGTGATTTTTCATTCAATCTAAATCCCTTCATCATTTCAAAAATTCCCAAAAACTCATTTAATTATTCCTTGTATGTGTGACTTTCCAGCTAAAATTTACTATCCTTATGCCAAATTCCAGCTAATACAATTCCCTAGATCTGTCAAAAAAAAATGCATAAGTTAAAATTTATCAGCAAGTAATCCAATCACCAAATTAGTTCTAAATTTAGAAATGCCAATTAGCACCCTTCCATTCTAATTTTTTTATGGGAATTGCTAAAATAAACTTGGCTAGCAATTCCAATTTGATAGTGCTACATAAAAATTAATACATCAGAGTTGTAATGATTACACTTAAGTTTGACCACAATACTCTGCATTTAATTTGCATGCCTTAACACGCATGTATTTCTTCCCTTAATTTCCTAGATGTCAATGTGTGCCACCTCACCGACTAAATTTTCCCTTCTACAATGCACATATGGACACCTTCATGATTAATACGGCTTGATAAAATACACCAAAATGACCACTATTAAATTTTAAAATCTTCAATTTGCTTGATTCGTGATCTTCATACTAGAAAACTTTGAAGCAATGGCCACCAATTTTGTGAGAATTTATTTTATTTAACATTTAACTCTGGAGAAAATTATCCTATTGCCACCTTGACTTGCACTTCCCAATATTTCAATCTAGGCAACTACACACAGAAAATTTCTCATAGTTTTCTATAAATTCCACACTTCTCCTTCAAAATTTTCACATATTTTTTTGTTTCAATTTTCTTGTTTTTCCACTCTGCTTGTGGTTTGTTGATTCAAAGCTCATGGATACTCCCATCTACCTGACTTATGTTCATTTCCAGAATGGCTTCCTAGGTTAGATTACTACCCAGAGATTGAGTAAGGTTTTCTTTCTTAGGACTCCAACCACCAAATCTAATTTGAGCCTAGTCCTTAGGGAAACTTATGTGGAGTCCAGAGCATATTATAGGTTAAATTTATACTTGGTTTTTTGGTTCGTAGCCTCACTCCTTGACCTTAGGCTTTCTATTATTGAAGTTCATGAAGTTGCAAATATGATAGTGTGGCTTGATTTTTTGGGGAATTTGGACTATGTACTTTCTATTGCACACCCAATTGTTGGAATTCCCTTTGTTGAAAATATTCGACTATTTCTAGAATGAGGATAATTAGTTCCCATCCGGCCTTTCCTAACTGATCTACATACCCCTGACCTTGATACTCATAGGGAAAATGCTTACTTGGGATATACTACCCTTATGGATGAAGAATCCCAAATTGACTGATTAGTCTCCCACTGTTCTTAGCTTAGCTCCTCTTTTTGCTCCTTTTTCCCTTTATACAACAAGAAATTTTTTATTTCCATGTACACATGAAGTATAATAATTTTTGTTTTTTTTTTGTACATTAAGCATGTATTTACTGTGAATGGTTTTTTTTTTCTCAATTCACAATGCAATGTTTTAAGAATATTTCAATTCATTCTCATGTGTGTTTTAAATTAAGAAGAATTTGTTAATATCGAGAACAAACCAAAAATCAAAAATAAACCCTACAAAAATAAACTAACCTAACTAACTAAGAATTTACCCTAAGAAAGGAACTAACCTTAACTAAGCAATTTACCTTAATTTCTACTACTATCTTCATGGTGTTTTTTGTATGAATTACATCAGGATTTTCTTTAAATTCACTTGAATACACTTCAAATATCCTATTGTAACAATGAATTATTTTAACTTTTCTACATTTGACAAATGTAAATTCAAATATGTACTTACCAATGAATTAGCTCATATGTATGAAAATGATCTCATTAAAGGTTGATTGCACACACCTATGTTGGTTTCTCCATATTCTGCCTTCTTCCAGTCTTGGCATGGTTTTCCTTTTCACTTTGTCTTGTTCCATGAACGATTGCACTTATTTCTTGATTCATTTTCTCTCCAATATTTCTTAGGTCCTTCGCCCTTTCTTCACTCTTAGTAGCACTATTCACTTTGTTAGACCAAGTAAATTAACATAATTTACATTATCATTACTAGAAGAAAAAGTAATGAAGTTGACAAAAGACACAAATAATATGGCAAAGGAAAAGGAACTTCTTCAAGGTCTACAATTAGCAAAGGATTTGGGTTTAAATAATTTGCACATTGAAGGGGATTCTTTGATTACATTCTCAAGAGGGCTTGGTTGCTAATGGACTCTTTAAAGAAAATCAAATATCGCATGTGTAATGGGAAGGTAATAAAATAGTAGACAAGCTTGCAAGTTTTGGTAATGAAGGTCAAAAATTTACATTTCTGGGTGATAGGGATAATGCAAAATATTTTCCTATATTACAAAATTTGGTTGAATTAGAGAAAGCTCAAAACATGGTTACCCTTTCGTAATTTCCTATATAGAGTTACTATGAGAGATGAAGAAATGATGCCTTGTTTTCAATATCAATGAAATGACTCACTATTGGGAGGATGTTATAGAAATCATATGTGTTTTTGATGTGTTGTTTGCCACATCAGACTCTTCATATGACGGTGTTACAAGCTTCCACAAAGGATGAATTCATCTCACGACAACCAATTTTATTAATAATATGGTTTTGATTTTGCAGGTACTCAATTCATCATGATAGATGGTGTGTAAGGCTAAATCATTAATTGGTGTGCCTTATTCTCGTGTTTCTTGAGATTTGGGGAATGTGCAAATCCTGAGCAAGCGATTCTCTAGCTGGATTAATTATTATTTCAAACTCCATGTATTTATCTGCCATCATTGGTTTTGATAGCATTAAAACTTGTTTTGGTGTCTTTCTCTCATGTTATTCTAGGAATGCGTGAAGAGGTGTGGCATCTAGAAGGTGTAGAAGCTATTGCAACATTGTCGTGGGTGGCAGGAAAGGAGGGCTGGTAGAAACTCTCTAAAGGTGGTGTGTGTTAAAACCATTTGTGTGCTTGGAAAATGGTGTATCAACCCTAGAATTTCCACATTTGTATGAGGGTGCAGGTTTGGGAGAATCCCTTTGAGGGCTTCCTCTCACATGAGGATCTTGGAATTGTGCTTAAGCTAGAATTCCCATGGGTAGAAGACTGCATTCACACAGTGATCGACATCAAGGTAATTAGCCCAAAAGCATGGAGGATTTTGTTGCCATCATAGGTGCTTTCTATTTTATTATCGAATTTGATGGATTTATGTCAGTCTCTAAGGGATTTTAAAGACATTGTTGGTAAATATGTTAAGAATCAATTCTTGCAAGATAATGCTCTATTAATGGAAAT
>VDFB02134105.1:0-46832 GCA_007258455.2 Sequoia sempervirens | reverse complement strand
TGATGTGAAGACAGATCGTCTCATATTCAGTCGTGATGTTGTGATTGATGAGACTACTGGTCCATTTGTTCCTACTATCAGTCCTGCGGATCAGCCTATAAAGGTTCCTGATGAGGGTGTTCGTCTTCCTCTTGGTTCCCCTGATGGGAGGGCTTCAAAGCATTCTAACTCTGAAGATGAGGAGTCTACCAGTAATGATATTGCACCACCTGATTTTCCTCAGGACTCACATCCAAATGACTTTGTTCCAGAAATCCTAGGAGATGTTGTTTCTCCTATTTCAGATGTCGGTACTTCTACTCGTCAGCCTAAGTGGTGGCTCAAGACTATTGGAGATCTTCATGATGATGAACTCATCGAGGGCAGATCAGTTCGTAGAAAGAGCAAGCAGCAAAACACAATCAATTTTGCTGTTATGGCCAACATTCACAGCATCTATGAGCCTCATACATATTCAGAGGCTAAAGGAATTCCATAGTGGGAAAAGGCTATGGAGACCGAATATCATAGTCTTCTGAAGAATCACACTTGGGTTCTTTCTAATCTTCCTCCTGGGAAGAAACCTATCAACTACAAATGGGTTTATAAAGTCAAGTATCATGCCGATGGTACTCTAGATAAATGCAAGGCCAGATTAGTTGCTCGGGGATTCACACACCGGGAGAGGGCATTGACTATGAGGAAACATTTGCTCCTACTGCCAAGATGAGCACAATTCGTCTTCTTCTCGCTATTGCAGCCCAATTTGGATGGATAGTTCATCAAATGGATGTTAAGAGTGCCTTTCTCAATGGTGAGTTGCAGGAAGAAGTCTACATGGCGTAGCCTCCTAGTTTCAAGGTTGTCGGCAAAGAGCATCAGGTATGTAGGCTCGTGAAAGCCCTCTATGGACTAAAACAGGCTCCTCATGTATGGTATATCAAGATTGATCAATACTTGGTTGATCATGGTTTCCAGCGCAACCCTTTTGACAGTAATCTGTATGTCAAGCACTCTGGTGATGATATTTTGTTTCTCGTTATCTATGTTGATGACTTGATCATTACTGGCAGTTCAGCACATTTGATTGCAGCAATCAAACAGGATTTGTGTCAGGCCTTTGACATGACAGATTTGGGGCTTCTCCATTACTGTTTAGGTATTGAGGTTTGGCAGACAACTAATAGTATTTTTATCTCTCAGTCTAAATATGCTTGAAGTCTGCTTGACAAATTTCGGATGCAGGATTGCAAACCTGCCTCCACACCTATGGAGAAGGGGCTGAAGTTGTCAGCCAACTCTGATTCACCTCCGATCGATGAAACGACATTCAGGCAACTAGTGGGCAGTCTCATCTACCTCACTGCCACTAGAACTGACATCAGTTTTGCAATGAGCTACATTTCTCGCTTCATGACAACTCCCAAAGCTAATCATTGGATTGTAGCGAAGCGAGTGCTGAGATATGTTAAGGGCATCTCAGATTTTGGCATTCTATATGGCAGATGCAAGGATCTGAAGCTGATTGGCTATACAGACTCAGATTGGGCCGGTTCAATGGATGATAGAAAATCAACTTTTGGGTATGTGTTCAGTTTGGGTACAGGTGCTGTAACATGGACCAGCAAGAAGCAGCAGGCAGTGGCCCTTTCCTCGACTGAAGCAGAATATGGAGGAACCGTTAAGGCAGCATGTGAGGCAGTTTGGCTCCGCAGGATGCTTTCTGACATGCACATGTCACAAGCAGGACCTTCTCCCTTGTACATTGATAATCAAGGGGTGCTCAAACTGGCCAAAAATCCGCTCTTCCATGAACGTACCAAGCATGTCGAGCTTCATTACCATTACATCCGCAAGCTGGTAGAAGATGGATCGGTTCAGCTGCAGTATGTTCCAACAGCGGATTAGATTGCATATATTCTCACCAAGTCTCTAAGCCTAGATAAGTTTGTAAAATTCAGGGGGCAACTTGGTGTTGTTGATGGATTGACCATTAAGGGAGGGTGTTAGAATATTATCTTCTTATGTTAATGGTCAATATTATATTGTTTTAGTTAGCTTAGTTTCCTACTGTTTCTACAGTAGTCTGTAGGTAGATAGACATCATAAATGTCTACAATAGTATTTTCTACTTTATATATTGTAACTTTTCCTTTAGTTAATAGAGGTAATCTTTTATGCAATTACCAGTTCTTTTACCGAACAAAATCTCAGTCTTCCTTGATAGGTACATTACATAGATGCATGAGAGTCATTCATTGTTCACTTGCTTTATTTATGTTAATGCACAGTGATGACAAAATCTTAATCTACATGCCAGAAATCTCACTTTGGTAGGACTAGTTGTCATATTGTATTTTTGTTGAAAGTCAGATGTTTATAGAGGATTTGACATGGTTCATAGTAACTCTCAATTAACATGACATCATGCATCAATATTTGAATTTTTTATTAATTTAAATGATGCACCACCTCATTATGCATTCTCATGATTTATGAACACAATTTGACATGTTAAGTTTATAATTGACAATCTTGATGTAGTTTAATGTGATTGTCAAATACCTTTGAAAGCATTCCATAGCTTACACTTTGGCTCCAACATATTGCTTGTATGAAGATTCAAGAGAGCTGGTTGCTAGTTTTTCATGCTATCCTGGTTAAATTTGTTTCAATCTTTGCCTTTAAAACATGTCACCTTCGAATGTTAGGGTTATATAATTTGTAAGCATTTAAAATCTTGAGTACAAAAACATTACACTCCTCACATATACATAAGAGCTATCTACACAAGATATTTGGTCATCATGTACACAAAAATCAGCGCAACACAACATAGAAATAAGAATATCTTCATTAATGATAATTGTAATCTATGTCTCTAATCTGTTCAAGTGTGATTCACATGTTTATATTATTCTGTAGACTCTTGGATGGTGAATTCCGAATAGCACAATTATCCTCTTAGATGTATAATTATCGATGGTAGATATGTTAATTGAAAATTAATGGTTGGATTATGTGTAAGTTTACTAACACATTTATCATATCAAATTTAAAAAAAGGTGATAAATACAATGCATAACTGTCCTTTGTTAATCACTTGCTTTATTAATGGTAATGTACAATAATACAAAATCTCAATTCACATACTAGAAATCTCTCTTTGGTAGGACTAGTTGTAACTTGCCATTTGGTTGAAAGTCCAAGTCCTATAGAGGATTTGACATTTTTTGTAGGGGCCTATTAATAACCAAGATTCCATGTGTCGACATATAAATTTTTTATTATTTTAATGATGCATCAAATCATTGGCATATATACTTGTCCTCTTTATCCTTTCTTGTGACTTGTGAACACACAATCTAGCATGTTTAGTTCATAATTGGCAACCTTGATTTAATTTAACATGATTGTCAAATACCTTTTAAGGCATTCATTAACTTACATTTTGGCTTCAATGCTATCACAATACTCATATTTACTCTTTTGTAAGCCCTTATGACCTCTTATTCACGTGTCCTTTCCTAAAGGTTGCTTTAAAGAACCTTGTACTTAGTATCTGTTCTTGGAAAAGATGGTGATTAATGAAATTGTTAGGGAGGGCATACATCAACAATATATTCAAGTCTCTTGAAGGAGGTGGAGATGAGGGAGCAATTTAGTTTTTGGTGTCTTACAAAGATTTGAGAGGGTTCATTGCTACTTTTTCATACTATCTTGGTCAAAGGTTTTTGCCTCTTTACCTCCAAGATATGGTCACCTTCCAATGTCAAGGTTTGTATGGAACACCTAGGTTACAGATTAATCTCCCACCCCTTCCATTTGTTGAAAATGTTAAGCCTATATTCGAGACAGTGCTAGATTGGTGAAACCACCTTTCCCTCCAGATATAGCTACTGAGATATCACCATCCTCCTTTTTTCAAACTAGACATGGTGTGTACATTGTGCTTTAGCATAGCGAGTCAACCTCCCTTTGTTGTTCACATACCAGAGGAGATCTTGCCAGCTGCTCCCTACCACCTTCCTCTCTACTTCTAGGGGATCTTTGGCCATGGATGCTAGGAGGGTTATGGGAAGATGTTGTTTTGGTCCCCTGTTCCCCATCCTAAGGATTTTCCAACCATGCTCACATAGTCCAGGGTATTCCTCTTGGACATTATCAAATTCTATATTTGCTATTTCGTGGCAGTTCATGAGGACGTTGATCCTTCATCTTTGTTGCATTCTAATCCATAGCAGGGCCAGCTTTTGCCTCTAGAAATTATTTCCATCAGCTTTGTCTGCATAGATGATGAATTTTCTTCTGACATTTTGAACTATAATACTTGAAGTCTTCAATTTGGAAATTAACTTAAAATGCAACAAACTAGCCGGGAGGAAATGAAGGCTTGACAAAAAATCCGCCTCAATAATGGATGACAACATTTTCTACTTAGCTTGATGAAAGCCTTGAATTACATTTGAAGTTGATTGTAGGGTTATATGCCCGATCACTAAGTTACTGGTTCGGTTTTGGGTTTGGGTTCGAGAACCCGGTTCGCCGGTTCGGGAAAATTTTTTTTTGGGGTTGGGTTCGTTTTGGGTTCGGTAATACAAAAACATATAAAAATCAGAAATATATACATATTTGCAGCAGTAATTAAGTTTAGAATACACCACCATATTAATAGTCAAATAACATAGCAAAAATACATCGCCATTTTATACTCAAATGTCATGATATAGAATTATAAATTAAAGTTCAAACTTCAAACATAAAAATGTCAAGTGTTTACAATCAGCCATTAATAATTATTGATCATTGATCAATCTGAATCATATGGGTCATCAAAAAAGGGAAATGCCTCTGTAGGTCCCTCTGCCTTCCCCATCGTGTCCTTTGATTTGTACAAGGAAACAGAGGCTTCTTATGGCAAAATAATCAGGCTTTTGCACTGTAGCTTATAAATATCAAATTAAGGATAGTTCTGCTTCCAAATGGTTATGACTGTTAGACTGCCATAAGTGTCTGGTCCTCAAATTACTAATTCTCATATTTTTGTTTGATAGAAGTTATTTATTATTTTCCCAGAAGGTAATCTCAGATCCTATTTCCTTTTTATTAGTTGATCCTTATCACCCTTCTGACTGTCTCTATGCTCCTAATATTGTTATTCATTGTGTGTTTTGATTTCTGAGTTTCTATTGATCCAAGCAAGCTGCATCTTTGATTTCCTGCTATTATCCCAATATTGTTTTGACATCAACACATCCTGGCTTAGCTTTCTGAGGCAACAAAGAGTAATAAAAATAATAAAAAAATGCAAAAACGCGTTTGAAAGTCCACTTGGGCACGAAAATCTGCCCAGGTTCGAACCGGGTTCGAAAAATTCGAACCCTGGTTGAACCCACAGTCATAAGTTCGAACCCATAGGCTTTTTTCTGGACTCACAGCGAATTTCGACGAACTGGACCTGAATTCCGTACCCGTATCGAACCCAGGACCTCCAGGGGCGAACCCGGTAACTTAGCCTGATCATAATGTGTAGTCGATATCAGGTTCTTTGATTGATTTATGAAATGTAAAGTTGTAAATAATGAAGAGGATCCAAATTGTTTGTTTATTTCTTTCATAATTTCTATTTTAACATTGATTCCTGGCACCTGCAATTAGGACTTACATACTGTGTTACCAATTTGGCCCCTGGAGCCCTTGGGTTTGGGTTTGGTTCAAACTATGTACAAGTTTTGAATTGATTTACCTGGGGACCTGTGGGTTTGTCCTGAATGAATTTGGGCGAACTTGGGACAAATTTAGGTGAACCAGTGTGAGTTCTGATACTCCATGGCAGACTAGTGAGTTTTTTTTTTTTGCTTTTTCATTCTCATTTGGGGTTTGACTTTGAATAAATGGGACCCTTAACCCTAAAAGTGACTTTTAAAGCATTTGAAGTACTAAAACAAACTCATTTTACCTCACTGTAAAGAAAAATACAAAATTCATTCATTCTTGCTGAACATTTTGATGATGATGATCTTCTTGAAGAGCCATATGACACTGATTGTGGACAACTTGACAGTATTATTTTAATACCGAACAATGAATATTTATCTTAACATTCGAGTTTGACTAATTGACATTGAAGTAGTATTTTAATTTTATAGTGGTTTTCTTTATTATATGATGCTATTTGGTATTCAAAATTTATTTCCTGCTTTTAGGCTGCAAATATGTATATATTTATGATTTAGATATGATTTTTGTACAGGAAAACCCAAAAACGAACCCAACCCTCATTTTTTTGGGGCCAAATCTGTGTATTGAACCCCTAGACCTGAACCTGAACTAACAACATTGCTTGCATTTAATGATGTTTGTTTCATACTTTGTGGCTAGCATTACACTTTTTCTTTCCTATGTGGTATGGTATACATATCATACTTAACATAAATGAGTGTTGGTTATTGACAATTGTTAATGATAGAATTTGACTATACTCTGCATGCAAAAATGAGTGTTGGCTATTAAAAATTGTTAATAATAGATTTTGAATATACTCTGAATACAAAAATGAGTGTTTGTTATTAACAATTGTTTAGACTTTGAATATGTAGGTGTTACTGAATGGATGGATTGGCCTTCGTAGACGTAAACGGCGAGCTCAGGAATTGGTTGGTCCTTTCAGAACATCCATGCCTAATTTTGGTTCTTTCTTTTTAAATCCATTTTCTTCTTTCGATAATAATTTCACTAGATGCTAATACATATAATTTTTTTACCAGACACAGACAGAGGTGGTGGAGGAAATAATTGCTGGACTCGAAGCAGGCATCTTATTTGGGTTTGTTATTCACTCCTGAATTCTTCTCAGTTAATCTTTGCTTATTTCATTTGTAAATGTATAATGGTAATTTTGGATGGGGGGTTGGTTGGGGTGGAGACCTGCATAAATTAGTTTGTATACTTTAGGAGTAAAATTTTTAATGCCCATCAGAAGGTGCAGTGAAAAATAAATAAATAAATAAATTATATTAATGTCCACATATGACCAAAAGTAGGTCAATGGGACTTGAGAGTACATCGGTATACAATAGAAAGTTCTAGGAAGAGAAAATCTTAGAGAGGCTCCAAAAGGGGAAGGAACAAAAGCAAAAATACAATACAGCTATGGACCACAATCATATGTGGTCAAGAAATCAATACAAATAGCCAATTAGGGGAACAATATCCCCAAAGACCACAAGTTGAGGAGTACTCAATAGCAATTTGAGTTAAATTCTTTCATTTTATTTTTACTTTCACCAATAACAAACATTGCTGATTTTTACCCTCACTCCATAATTGCAAAGCAGTAATCTTTTTACTTAGGGTAAAAATCAGCAATGTTTGTTTTTGGTGAAAGTAAAAATAAAATCATCCATGCTCTGGTATTGGCTCCACCTACAATGGAGTGCAAATGAGCTTCTATTTTAGAAATTGAAGCTATGGACCTTCTCGAGTATTCAACAATTCCCATGATGCTTTTTGTTTTGGTTGGTTTGGAAGTTACTGGCCAATTGAGAATGATCTCTTATTTCTTCTCATTGAGCAGCAATTTTTTTTCTTTCAAAACCTGCAATGGCTACCATAAATGCATTAAACTCCTTTCCATGTTTAATTAAAATCCAATATGTCATCCAAGTATATTATTACAAAGAAATCTGTGAATGGTCTTAATATACATTGTATAGACCAAAAGGAAGAACGATCTGATTGTATTGAATGCAGATTTCCATATGCTTTTCAGCAGTAGTTAATGGTAGTTGAATTTCAAGTTTACTTTATCAAATACTTGGAATTTTGTAGCAAATATAAAAAGTCATCCATTCTTGGAAGAGAGTAACATTTATTTGATAGTTAACTTGTTTGAAGGTTGATAGTCAATGCACATTGTCCATGCCCCTTTCTTTTTTGGCATGAATGGAGAACCACATGAAGATGTAGTTGGGTGTATGATACCTTGTTCCAACAACTCTTGAAGTTGCTTCTTCATTTCAGTTGCCTCCGAAATGGCCAATGTTGGTAAGTGTGAGTAATAATTGGATTTCATGATCTACTCCTCTGTTAGGTTGGATATCCTTGGGCTCCTAAAAACCTCTTTATAGAATTGCACTAACTCTTCCATTTATTGTTGTTTTTTGTGATTATGCATAATTGGAGAGACTTTACATTAAGTACATCTTCTTTCTCATCTCTTAAAAAAAGAAAAGCAAATTTTGCACATGCAGTCACAATTTCTTGGTTTGGTTGACACTATTAAAGACAATTTTAACTTTCCTGCATATGCATTGATCATAGATATCTTTATTATTAATGGATTGACCATCATGCACAAATGTCTTGACTAAATTTGTTTTGTAGAGTTGTATTAATAGTTGATTTTGGTGCTCTGTTTCTTGTCATTGAGTTTTTAACTTTCTATTCTTCACCCTATCTACAGGTTGGCTGCTGCAATTTCTAGAATGGGATTTATGCTTTCAGAACAAGGCTTTTCAAAGATGTCTATTCCAGTTGGAATTGCAATTAGTATATGCTGCAGTGGCAGTGGCTTCTTTTACCAGGTTCTGTATTTATTGTCCAGACACAATGTTATAATTTTGAACACAGGTGTTTTTATTTGTTGATTCACTTTTATGAGAATGAATGGTTTATGCAACATTAGTAATGAACATGTGAAATATTGTTTAAACTTTACAATATAATATTTTGAGATCCTTTGGAGATGACAAAGGTTTTTGATTTTTTCATTCCATTTTTGCATTTAAGGCTCTACAAATTACTGCTAGCTTTTTTCAAGTTCTCTTATTTTGGCGGGCTATTTTGTGGAAAAAAAAAGAGTTTGAAATTTAAGGATGTATATATTTGAATTTCAAAGGCTACTTAGTTTCATTCAATTGGTACAATTGAAGAGTTTCGATTGTGTTTAGATATTGAGTAGTGTGGTAACAAGTTTAGAAACGAAATATATAGAACTATTGACTTTTAGCTTTTAGGACTTGTTGATGCGTGTTTTATGACACAACAAACATTCTAGAATAAAGTGTCACAGACGCTCGATCCCCTCTTGAAAAACTACCTCGTATGCTAAGATTGCAAGAAAGATCATACGGTAATTCCAATGTTTCAGTTAGGTGTGGATGAGCCCTGTGGTTGATGTGATATGCTGGTAACACAAAGGGACTTATGCTAGGCTTGTTCAATTCACAATGAAGGTCTAGACAATGAAGCTCTACTATTTGGGTCTTGGATCAAACAAACTGAAAAAGGAGATAAGGGTTCAGAAGTTCTAATCTACTTCCTAAGAATTCAAGAGACGGTATTGACTTGGTGGAACCAATAACCACGCTTTGCTTCGCCATGCTCAACGACAACTACACAAAGGGGGTGCAATCTTCAAGGGAATGTGCTTATGATTTTCACGTCATGAATAACTACCATCAAATTGAACAATATTTATCCAAACGAAGTTAAGCATCCACAAAGTAAGCTCAGCTAACTTTACGCATTGAATGAGAATCATCCATTCAAAGAAAGTATGAGCAAAAGTTTCACCATAATCAACACTTATCAAATCTTGCATTCATCTAACATACATGAAAGGAAATCTAAACTATGATGAGGGATAAGAACCATGACAACTCCAAAATAAGAGAAGTAATCACCATCAGAACAATGCATGCATTACTTATTACTTTGGCAATCTTACAACAATTGCTTATCTCAACATGTTTTGCAACATGCTCCCATGCTTTACAAATGAGGGGGTGAGCTCAATTTATAGGCTCCCCAATTACAATTCAATGGCCAAGATTGATTTAGGATCAACGGCCAAGATTACAAATAAAACCCTAATTAGGGTTTGCTACCCCTCGACCAATGAGAAAATTACATTCGAGGACACTTGTCCTTTTTGCTAAATATGAACCAACAAATAAAATAGAAAGTTGTTGCATGTTGATTTGGAATAATTTGATTGGTTGGAAGATGACGAGGCGCCACCTCAACGTGCTGGATGCCTTCCTTGGTCGCTTCGTTTTTCTTCCACATGCTTGCCTTAGAATATTTTCCTTGGCAATGACTCTGTCCTTTGTGCTTTGTTCTTTCCTAACTTTGATCTTTGGATCTCCCTTAAGAATTTGGCTTCTCCTTCTCGCCTGCATTGGAAGTCTCGCCTTGGAGCAAGTGTCATTCCTTTGGATTTCCTTTCTGAATTATCCAATTTATGTCAAGAAATTGTTAAGTATGAAATTTTGTTTGGAACACTCTTCTTGTCATCATCTGATTATGATTGGAAGCTTGTCGTTAATTCTTTAGGAGATGAAATCCTTCAAGAATTTGCCCAGATTGCTTCAATAGGTCTGGGATTGTAGATGAAAGCCCCCCCAAGATGTCCAGTTATCTTTCCAGTGCCTTGAATAATGGAGGAAATTGGAACCTTCCCTGTGAAGAATTTCCCATACTTAGCCAAATTTTGGCTATTCAATTTCATTTTGTAACACCTTCAAGATTTTGGCCATTTTTGTGCTCAAATGAACTTCGTTGGTGGATTTGTCTTCAATTTTGAATTTGGCTTGTGTAAGTTGGATGTACTTGATGATGTGCTTGCCGTTGTCTTCATGATGCCAAATTCTTGGCGGACTTCCTGTTGGTCTTGCCATGTGCAAGGGTGGACTCCCAAGTTTTTTTTTTAATCTCCCTTCAAGTCGGACTTTACACTTTCTTTGCCATTTTCCTCTTTGAAGATTCGCCTTGTGTAGTCATCCACCTGCAGTAAAATAAAAAAATATTTCAGATTTTCCCTCTCCTAAAGATAACTTTTCAGGATAAGCTTTGAAAGATTTTTATAAATTTCATTTTCAAGCTTTTAATTTTCTCCAAAATGGCTAATTTATTTGATTTTATCTTTTAAATTTAGCCATGGCAAAAATTATTGGATGAAGATTTTCATTTTCTCTCTCCTAAAATCAAAGTGAATTTTGTTTTGAATTTAGCAAACTTCATACTCTCTTCATCATTTTCATATTGGCACGAGCATATTTCATATTTAACTCTTCATTTCTATCTCCCGAAATCGGACTTCTCATTGTTTGCCATACTCTCTCTCTACAAGTTGGACTTGGTGAACATTTTTCCATGGCGGACTTTGAGAGTCTTTTTCCATCTATCTTCAAATGTTGGAGGACTTCATGTCAAATTCTCCATGTCTCTCTCTTGAGGCATGGCAAACTTCCCAAGTGCTTTTCCATTTATTTTCCATTCAAGTGTCATGGCGCACTTTCAAGGTGATTTTCTTTTGGTTATCTCTTTGGGGTGTTGAAAAATAAATAATTAAAATAATTAAAATAATTATTTTATGTGTTGTTTTCAACCCCTTCATTTTATGGCATTTATTTTCTTTTATTTAAGGCAAATTTGATTTTCCAAAATTTTTCTTGCCAATGCCTTAGGCAAAAACTTTTCTTTCCATTTTCTTTTCCAATTTCATTTTGCCATAATTTTCTTTCCGTCCAATTTCATTTGGCCATAATTTTCTTTCCGTCCAATTTCATTTGGCCATAATTTATGAAGCACATTTTGCTAGACTTAGGCGAATTTTCTCTAGTACCAAGCATATTTTTAATATTTCCAAGGCTGAAGCCTAGGCAAAATTTTGATTTTCCTCTTACTTCTCTAAGTATGGCGGACTTTGTTTATGCTCAAGCCATTTCTTCTTTCCATATGGCAGACTTTAGTCATGTTCATGCCATGTCACATTACTCTAGGCAAACTTTACTCTTACTCTATCCATGTGTTAGGCGGACTTGGCTTAATTTCTTTCCATTTCCCTTGGAGCGGACTTCACTTTAGCTTATGCCATAGCCTTCTTGCTGAGGGTGGACTTACCTTAGGTTTGTGCCATCCTCCATGTGGCTGGGCGGACTTTGCCTTAGTCCTTGCCATTCTTTTTGGAGCGGACTTATCTTAATTTCTTGCCATCAGCTGGGCGGACTTACCACCTTTCCATGCCATCCAAGGGCGGACTTCACCTTTTGTCTTGCAATATAGACTTCCTTCCAAGGGCGGACTTTGCTTGAAGTCAAGCCATTGTAGGGCGGATTTCACCTTCAGCCATGCCATCTCAACTTTCTTGCAGGGGCGGACTTGTCTCATCTTTATGCCATTGCTGGGCGGACTTGACACTTACCCATGCCATTGTATGTTGCCTGGCTGAAGCTTTTCGCCATTGACTTCCTCTTTCTCCATGCTGGTTGGACTTCCATGAATCCTCACTTAGGCAAATTCACCATGATCTCTCAGATTTTTCATAAATTTTCCAGATTTCTCCATGGATTTTCCAGATTTTTCACCATTTTCTGTGATTTTTGGACTGATTTTTCCAGATTTCTAACATTTTTCTGATTTTCACAATGAATTCATAAAATTTTCAAATTGATTTTCTGAGAGTTCTGTTGAGTTTTTCGAACTTCTGAGTGGATTTTCGAAATTCGGGCCCGTTCTAAATATAGAAACTTTCTAAAAATAGATTTTTTTCCCAAAATAGCAACTTTCTAAAAATAGCCCCTAAAAAATAGGGATCTCAGAATTGCTCAAAAGTGCCAAAAAAGTAGGTCCTAAAAAATAGGGGGCCAAAGTGAAAACCCTAAAAAGTAGGAGGTGTCAGAATTGACCGAAATGACAGTCGAGCTTTGTCCCTCGGGCCTCGTAAGCACAATGATGATGTTTGCACAGTGATCCAGGCTCAAATTTTTTACTTGACTTGGGTGACCATTCAAAACTTTAACTCCTCATTGTAAAGAAAATCATGGTGATAAGCAGTTGTGACGCCAAGGCAAAAAGCCAAAAAGCGAAAAAACAACAAAGGGTCCGGGTCCCCATTTGCAATGGGGCGATGTGTGAAAAGGTCACAACAGGACTATCTCCAATTTTTTGTTGAAATTCAAATAAATCAGCTTCTTTGAGCTATATTTATTGTGAAATGGAGATTTGTATAATCCCAGTTTAGGAAGCACTTTCAATGTTTCTCTTGACCTTTATCTAATACATTCCTACTATTGTTGCCAAAGTTCAAGCTCTGAGTTGCTGGTTCGGGTTCACAGGTTCGGCTAATTTTTTTTTTTGGGGTTTGGGTTCGTTTGTACAAAAACAGGCCATCTCACCTTTGGGCCTAATAATATAACAACGAATATTTCTGAGAGCCTAAATTGAAGAGGGTTCCATTTTCTAAGCACTGATACTCTTCAAGCCATGTCCACTAGTGCCAGTTTCCTTAATCTCATCTGAATTAGCAGGTTTTTAGCTATGGTGTATATTTTTCTTTACAAGCACTTGAAGGGAAATGAGATTTTTTATAGATCCCATAAACCTTGAAGGGTAGATATCAGAAAAAATGTACTTTCCACAGAGATGACTCTTTGAGTATTTAGACAACAGTTATTTCAGAACTGAAAGATGAAAAAGAATTAACTTCTGGAAGATAAATATTGAAAAATATGGAATTGGTTTCTTCAAATATAACCTGGAGACCAATGCAAGCATTTCTGTTTCATCAAGGCCTAAGTTACCAATCTTGATATTGATTCAGTTTCAGGTTTGGGTTTGTTGGTTTGGTCAAAAAAAATTTGGGGTTGGGTTCATCCATACAAAAATATATTAAAAAAAATATATATATACATATTTGCAGCAGTAATTAAGTTCAGAATACCACATAGCATCATATAATAAACAAAACCACCATAAAATAAAAATTACTACAATGTCAATTAGTCAAATTGATGTGCCATGATATATATTTTGAAATTAAAAATATTGTCAAATGTCAATAATCAGCCATCATTGATGAGGAATCAATGTCATAGGGGTTTTTAAAAATATTATCATCACAATTCATATTGGATGACATAGGTACTGGTATATTAGAAGAACCACTAACAATGCCACTAACACTCTCATGTTCACTAGTTGGCTTGTCTTCAAGATCAAGTGCAGCAAGTTAGGAAGTGAAAGCATCCAAGTTAGTGTGCTTTGGCTTGATATCTTGCTTCCTTGTGTCTTCTTCCCTTTAGTCACATTCTTTATGCAAAAGAATGTGCAAGTGTGAACACACATACACTAATTCCTCTAGCTTTCTTGAGTGTAGTTGGTTGCACTTTATTGAGTGGATGAAAGAGTATGTGCTCCAACTCCTCTCAGATGCAAATGAACTTGCAACCTATTAAAACAAAATTACAAAATTAAGAGTTATAAAATTAAAAAAAGAGTTTTTAAAGCTTTTATATAAAGATTTAAAAAAGAAAATAAAAATGTATAAAACTTACGATAAAATTTTGATCGTAAAAGGTTGTAGGTGTCTGAATGATTGGCCATGAATGTACCACCAATTGTGAACGTCAACCTTCAACTTGTCAAGAAGGGCATCGATACTAAAGTCATTGCACAAAATCCATGAACTCGATTCAAATTTCATCTCACAAATAATGATCAATGAAGAGTCTATGAATTGTTTCCTTGTACCATTTGTTGACCTTGAAATCTCTATATAGGGCAAACCTTGTTGGAACAAAAAGAATGTCGACACTATAATATTTAGGATTCAATGCAAAAGGAAGAAGATGTAGTGGGGTGGTCATTTTGTTCAATCTCTCTTCAATAATTTTGTGTAGCTATTTGAAGAAAATTTCTTTAAGATCTCACTCTTTCTCATTTATGATGGTTTTCATCTTCTCAACCATTGAGTAGATGTTTGTGATGATCACCCCTAATTTTTTTGTTTTGTTTATAGAATAAGACGGAGATGCAAAAAGTGTTTGTTTCAAGTTCCATTCAACATGTTTGTGGCATACATTGAAATTATAGCATAGAAAGAGAATGAACATATATTTGCATCATATCATATTAAACACATTACAAATCATATTGGCATTGAATAATATCTGAAATCAGACTTTAGGAAATTTGTATCAGACCTGATCACAGTCCTAGAAGGTACATTTTTCAGTCATACATTGAGCAGCAAATGCATACAAACTCCTCATGGAAAGCGCCGAAAGCAAGTGCCATCAAAACCCAACCCGATCCTTCACATTGACCATAATTTTTACCAACCAAAACACCCTTCTGAAGCTATTTGCAGTCTGCTGTGAGTGCTGACCAGATTTCAGTTATGAATACAAAAATCCAAGGAAGGGCATGGTTCCCTACGAGGGCGATCTGCCTTGTAAATTCAGTTTGTCACCAAACAATGCAAATGAGTACTCTAAATGGGGCGCCTAGCTAAGAGGAATCTATAGGATCATTACCCAGAACGATATTCCTTCTACACATGGAGTTATGAATAGTTTGGTTTTTCCAGCTACTCAGAAAATATGCATTTTTAGAACTCAGAAATTTTATATCAGACCTCTGAAAGTGAATTAAAACAGCTCCAATCACACTCCAAAAATGGTACGAATCATGAACCAGCTAAAACCTTCAAACCCCTATCAAATACTGTAAATATCTTCATAGTAATCCACTCCAAAATCACCCAAACTACCAAGAAGCACTGAAAATATGATGAACCGATCTCCAACCAGCTAGGGTGGGTCTTTCACCATTGAAACCAGCTATCCAGTGAAGGGTTTACATCCTCCAACAAGCAAAGAAGCTTGGAAGCAATCCAGCAGCATAACCTTATGTTGTCAAATCAAGATACTCAAATGAAAGCCCAAAGTGAATGTATAGAAGATGAAGAGGAATTAGGGCAACCAATTTCAAAATCACTTTTCCCTCCAAGAGGTATGCCCCCCACATGAGCTCTCCAATTTAAAATATTTTTGACTACCTTATGCCTCCCCAAGCTAGGCGTCCACTTTGGAGGCTAACTTGTTTTAAAACAACTTAAAATCTCCTTTTTTCTAGGCGTGAGACAAGGGGGTCTTTTATGAACACACCACCCTCACTTAAGTTGTAAAGTAACTTTATAACAAAGAACTTAAGTGACAAATAACAAATATTAATCCAATCACCCTTAGAACTCACCAAAGCCATAAAAATAGCACTTACTAAAAATGGCAATTTGCTAAAAATAGTGAGTCAAATCTTCAAACTGGCCCAAATGGAGCCCCACTAAAATTTACTAAAATTAGCTACTACTAAATTTAGCAACCTTGTTGGAAGAAACCCAAAAAAAACTAGAAAAACCCACAAAAGCTCATCACAGGATGTTGAGCCCCCTGACCAAATCCACTTAGCCTTTGGGAACCAGGAATAGGCTAATGGAAGCTCAGACTAAACTATGGCAAGAAGGAGACATTACAGTCCTCCCTCCCCAAGATTGTTTGTCCTCAAGCAATCGAACTTTGGATGCTGCAATATTTGCTCACTCTCCCAAGTAGCATCCTCCACTGACAAGTTCTTCCACTTCACTAAGTACTTCCTGATAACCCTCCTCTGCAAAGTATGCTCCCTGGAATCAATCACTACCTCTGGGATTAGTATCAATCTGCCTTCCTCATTCAAAGGAGGCAACTCTGTAGAAGGAATCACATTTTGCCCAACTGCCTTTTTATGGCGAGAAACGTGGAAGAAATTGTGCACCCTACTACTCTCAAGTAGCTCAAGCTCATAGGCCACCTCTCCAATCCTCTTGGTGACTCTGAATGGTCCATAGAAGTAGGGTTTCAGCTTCTTCGACCCACTCTTCTTGAGACTGGACTGTCTATAAGGCTATTGTAAGAGTTTATGGTGGACTGCTCAACACCCCAGGATCAACTGCAAGACAACAATAATTTCCACAAGAGAGATGGCAAGGTTCTCAAGACACCAACTCACACCCAACAAAGATTTTATGCCAAGATAAAGTCCCTCAGATCTGGGAAGAAAGTCTACAACACTGAAGCTCTGATACCATGTAGGAGTTTATGGTGAACTGCTCAACACCCCACCTGCAAGACAAAATAACTTCCACAAGAGAGATGATTGAAATATCATGCTATGATTAAGGATGCAAGAATACCAAAATGAATGACAACCAAAATGAATATAGCAATGTACATATGATGCCTTGCTTATATAGGGAAGGTGAGGGATAGGATTAGACAAGATCATGGCAAGTGTCTTAATCCTATCACATGAGACAACTAACTCATAACTACCTAGGTCACAAGCATTAAATGAATGCCAACTTAATAAGATAAGTGACAACTAATGTTTAACTAGAAAGATTCCTTCCTAGGACCTATGTGGACTTAACAATGTAAATAGGACCTAGTTAAGACTAGATAAGGAAAATACCTATTTACACCAACAACTGCAATCTCAAGTAGACCATGTCTCCCACCTCAAATACCCACTCAATGCAATGCTGATCAACGTATAGCTTTCATTGATTTTGAGCATGTTGAATATTATCCCTCAAGAACCTCATAATGTCTCGACTCTTTTGAAGATCTCTGGCTTTAGGCACTCTGCAACCCCCAAAAAGTAAGTCAATGAAGCTAGGAGCTTCATAACCATATAAAACCATGAAATGAGACATCTTGATAGTCATATGAAAAGTGGAGTTGTAGCAAAACTCCCCCAAATGTAACCACTTAAACCACGCTTTTTGATGTCTTGAAACATAATTGCATAGGTAGCTTTCCACCCATTTATTGACAATCTTTGTTTGACCATCAGTTTGGGAGTGATAGCTGGGTTGGGAGTCAACTCTGTGCCACATAATTTGAATATCTCCTTACAAAAAAGCTCATGAACTTGCTGTCCCTATCATTGATTATGGTCTTAGGTGTTCCATGGAGTCTAAATACTTCTTTGAAGAACAAATCTGCCACCTGGACCGCTGTATATCCTATTGAGATTGCAAAACAGTGAGCAAACTTGGTCAATCTATCCACCACCACATAGATACAATCCTTCCCCTGCACCTTGGGAAACCCTATAATAAAGTCCATCGAAATACTTTCCCACTTCTGGGTAGGAATGGGTAAGGGCTGCAATAGACCATCTGGGTAAGTATGTTCATTTTTTATTTTGTTGGCAAACCAAAATAAAAAATATCATCCTTCATCCCCTTCCATAAGAATCTCTCATGGATCTGCCTGTATGTTTTGTAAAACCTAGGATGACCAGGCATAGGAGTGTCATGGAAAGTCTTGAAAATTTGCACTTTAAGCTTAGATTCAGGAACTAACAAAATTCTTTCCTTGTAAAATATGAGTCCATCTCTTACCTTGTACTTGTCATCCTGTAATGAACCATCAAGAATGTTGTTTGCAAGGGCATTCTTTGCATATTCAACTTGTATTATCTCCATCCAAGCTGCTGATATCTCTGAAATTGAGCACAAATGTGGCCTTCTTGACAAGGCATCAGCGACTATGTTCCTCTTCCCTTTGACATATTCAATGTCAAAGTCATAGGCCTGGAGTTTACTAACCCATTTTTGCTGCCTCTCATTAAGATCTTTCTGATTTAGGAAGTATTAAGACTATTGTGATCAGTTTTAACAACAAATCTCCCTCCAACAAGGTAGTGTCTAAATTTAGCTAAGGCATGCATTATTGCCAACATCTCCTTGTCATAGATGGAATACTCTTTCTCACCTCCTCTCAACTTTCTACTCTCGAATGCAATTGGGTGTTTTCTTTGCATAAGGACAACACCTACACCTTCACCGGATGCATCACATTCAAGCTCAAAAGGCTTAGAAAAATATGGAATAGCTAAAATAGACATGTGCTCATCAATTGCTTGAAGTGATCAAAAAATTGTTGTGTTGTTTCAGACCAAACAAAAGCCCCTTTCTTGGTCAAATTTGTAAGTGGGGCAGCCAATTGAGAAAAACATTTAATGAACCTCCTATAGAAACCACATAGCCCAAATAATCTCTTCAACTGAGTAAGATTTGTGGGTGGAGGCCAATCAAGAATAGCTTTGATTTTCTAGGGGCCCACATTAACTCCCTTGGAGTTGATTATGTGCCCAAGATATTATTATTCTATCATCCCAAATTCGCACTTGGACTCCTTAGCAAACAAGGACTCACTTTCAAGGATACTCAAAACCTCATCCAAATGCCTCAAATGCTCCTCCCATGACCTACTGAAAATAAGTATATCATCAAAGAGCATCAATACAAACTTGCACAACTGCTTACTAAATATCCTGTTCATGCCCGACTAGAAAGTAGCAGGTGCGTTAGTTAATCCAAAAGGCATGACAAGGAACTCAAAATGGCCAAAGTGACATTTGAACACTGTTTTCTCTATATCCTCCTCCTTGACCCTGATTTGATGGTATTGGATCTCAAGTCTATTTTAGAAAAATACACTGCTCCATGTAGCTAATCAATGAGCTCATCTATCCATGGAATGGGGTATCTATTCTTAATGGTTTTCTTGTTCAATACCCTGTAATCTATGCATATGCACATAGTCCCATCATTCTTTACTAACACAATAGAAGAAGCAAATGGACTCTTACTTTGTCTAATATGTCTCATATCCAAAAGCTCCTTAATTGCTTTCTCTATCTCATCCTTGTGTCTCTTAGGATGCCTGTATGGTGTAGTAATAACAGGCTTAGCACCCTCCTCCAACTCGATCACATGCTCAATACCTCTATCAGGGGGCCTATCAGGAGGTATGCTACCAAATACTTTGCTTCGCTTAGATAGCAAAGCCTGAATGTATAGAGGATAAGAGCGCTTCTCCTCTTCTGTAACCGTGGGCATAACCACATTTTGCTGTCCACTCTACCTAATCATGTCTAAATAGCTTCTCCATGCGTTTGAAAGAGACTACCTGTGTCTCTCCATTAGATATACCCCTCAAGACCGCATTCTTACCCTTTGATTTGAATTTCAGCTCCATGGTCTGAAAAATTTGGTGTAATCTCACCAAGGGAACGTAACCATTGTATATCCAACACAACATCTGTGTCTCCAATGCTAACCACATAAAAGTCATCCTTGACTTCGCAGTTACCCAATTGTAAACTCAATTGGGGGATCATCCTAGTGCAAGTAATAATAAACCCATCTGCAACCATTACTCTGAAGCCATTTACATCCTGTGTCTGAAGTCCCCTGCGTGCTACAAGTCCCTCATCTATGAAATTATGTGTGGCACTTGAATCTATCAATGCAATCAATTGCTGCCCATTAAGTACTCCTCTAATACGTAGGGACTCATTCTTTTGGAAACTATAAAGTTGGGCAAGCTTCCCATCTCTTGCCTCCTCCTTTTCAAACTCTTCAGAAGACTCTTCTTCCTCCTTATCCTTCAAATCAGATTGTTGGTCTGATTTTTCTGATGAAGATTCCTTTGCAGAATAGTACTCTATCTTGTTTACTTTGCCCTTTGTTGCACACTTATGACCCAAATTCCAAGGTTCTTGCATGAGAAGCATAGATTCTTTCTTCTCAAGTCATTTAGGGTATCACTATCAAGCCTTGTGACTGATTTTTTGGGCTAATTGGTGTCTTTTGTAAAATGTTTTTTTTGCCCTTTTTATGTGGGAATGATTTGGATTGAAATTTTGATTTAGGGGCAGCTCACTCCATGCTCCTTGCTTTTTTCATTGCTTCTTACAAGGATGGAGGGTCAAATGCCTTAATCCACCCCTTAAGTGGCTCCATGAGTCCCTCACTAAATACGATACCAATCTTCTCTCTATAATCCCACAGACCATAACTAAAAGCCTTTGAAAATCTGATATATATGCCTCCACTGTACCATGCTACTTCAACTGTGCCAACTCTCTAGAGTGATCCTTTTTGTCAAATTTCTAAATGAGTTTAGTAGTAAACTCATTATATGAAGTGATAGATTTGTGACCCAAGGTTATAAGGCCATGGTACCACCACTCATGAGCTATGCCATCAGGATGTAGAGTGGCAAACTTAATTGCCTCATCCTTAGTCATAGGTCTAAGGGCTAGATAATTGTCCAATTTCTATACCCATGCCCAAGCTGTACACTTATCACTACTATCAAAATGAGCAAGTGTTACTTTGCCCAAGGCTTGTTGTAGGTCCCTTTGAACTGTTGGTCCTCTATGATCAGCTCTACTCTTCACCCCACCCCACTCCCCTTTGCCCTCCCCGCACCCCTTTTCTTCTTCTGATCCATGAACTCATTGAAGGATAAATGGTCTTTTAGTGCCTCTGGAAGGATATCATATTCAGTGTAGGCATTTCTTAACTCATCCACCAATGGTAAGGGAGTGTCATGACCAATGCAGTGCCTCTCTCTAAATGAATGAGGGCTGGAAGGGTATAGGAATAGTGTTTGAACCTGCTTGACCCTACTGTTACACACCGCCCCTCATTTCTATCCTACTGATTGGTTGAACTATTTTCCCCATTATTTGTTGGGTTGCTTTGTGAGTTGTTATGTGTGTTATTTACTGCTATAAATTGCCCAATCTTACCCAACAACTGAGACATCATGTCCATCATTGTATCAAACTTCTTCTCCATTCTAGAATTTGGACTAATCCAACCAACTCTACCCTTATCTCTTTCAGCCATGTCTCCTGGAGTGTTTTCACTATCAATAGGAGGGTCTTGATGTAGTCCAAGAATGCCTGAAATTGTCTCATCTTTTGGAACCTGTGGGGGCTGTCAATGTGCTTTCCTCTGTTCCCTTTGAAAATATCTTTGTTCCCTTTCTCATAGAAGATGTTAAGCTGATTGCTGATGATCAACACAGGTTGGCAGGAAAGATCTGCTCTGATACCACTGTGATGATCACCCTTGAATTTTTGTTTGTTTGTTTATCTAAGTTACCGGATTCGTACCCACAGGCCTCGAACCCGGTTCGGGTGCGAACCTGGTACAGGTTCGCCTGTGGGTACGTGTTGGGTAAGCACAGGGTGTGTACCCAGCGAGTACCTTGCCCAAAGGTACGCGGACCCGGGGGTACCAGCCGCGTACCCGGGCGAACCATTGAGAACCCACGGCCCAACACTTAAAAAGTGGGCCCAAAAGTGGAAAAAAAACAATTTTTTAATTTCTATTTTGCCTCTTAACCCTAAAACGACCCAATATGAGGCCTTTCAACACTAAAACATTTCATTTTTACCTCTCATTTTGCTCTCTCCATATTTTCTTTCCATCTTAGCATTTTGAAGGGAGGTGATTGCATTTGAAGGAGATCGATTGTGGAGTGGCAAATAGCTTCTACAAAGGAGATTTAAGTGTTCAAGGTATGCATTTAAACCCTATTCTTCAATCTTTTGATGAATTTTTTTAAGTTTCTTAGTTTTTGATGAATTTTTTCAAGTTTGTGAAGAAGTTTTTCAAATATATATTTTTTTTTTCATTTTTTTTATAGATTGCAACAATGGCCAGTAGTCAAAGTTCAGTGGGTGGGGATGGAAGCCAAAAGTTCAAAATTGATAAAGGATCTCCTTTATGGAGACATACCACACGAATTTCACAAATTCCTGGAGGTGGGGGGTTTGTTTGGAAGTGTAATTTTTGCAATGTACAATATAATAGCTCCTACTACCGAGTGAAACTTCATTTTATGGGCCCTGGTGGTAAAGGGATTAATATGTGTGTGGGCCCAGATAAGAAGGGGTTTTCTGCTGTACAAATAGCAGCATTTATAAAAGAACAAGAAGATGCTGACAATTCGGTTGCAAGAGGAAAACAAACTAGTTATAGTTCCGGAAAGAAAAAAACAACATTACCCACTCATCAGATAGTTAGGCCCTCTAGACATCCCTTCTTGTCTATACCCTCTACGGAAGAAGAAGATGAAGAACCAGAAACCACCACCCGCAAGAGAGGTCCATTAGAGAAGGCATTTAAAATGGAGGCAAGAGATATTGCTGAAGAAAAAATTGCACGTTGCCTCTATGCCAATGGTCTTCCATTCAACTTGGTGAGATCACCATATTGGAAGGACATGGTGTCAGCAATAAATAGTGCACCTCCTGATTTCACAAGTCCTGGGTATGAAAAGGTGCGTACCACCTTATTGCAAAAAGAGAAGAAATATGTAGAGGCCCAACTAAAACCAATTAGAGATTCTTGGGTTGAAACAGGTGTATCTATTGTTTCCGATGGATGGAAAGATTGCAAAAACCGTCCATTGATTAATGTTATTGCAGTGTCCCCCAAGGGGGCAATGTTTTTGAGGGCGGTTGACTGTGAAGGGAAGTGAAAGATGCAGTGTTCATTTCCAGGATTCTCATTGACTCCATAGAGATGGTGGGTAGTGAAAATGTTGTCCAAGTAATTACGGACAATGCAAAAGTTTGCAGGGCTGCAGGTGCTTTGGTAGAGGCCAGATATGAGCACATCTTTTGGACACCGTGCACCATACACTCCCTCAATTTGGTGATGCAAGCAATTGGCAACCAAATAGAGTGGGTGAAAGAAATATACCAGGAGTCTGAGGAGATCCAGATGTTTGTGACAAACCACCATATGTCACAAGCAATTTTCAGAACTTTTTCAACATTGGAATTGTTGAAGGTAAATTTTAAAATTTAATTTATTTAGTTTCATTTATCATTTATGTCATGTTTTACATAATTGAATAAAATAATTTTTTGCATTATTTACATATTTTAAATGTGTTATTAACTTACTATTAACATGTTCTTAGGTTGCCGAGACCCGGTTTGCATCTCACACAATTGTTCTGAGACGACTTGTGAAGGTGAAAGATGCATTGAGTCAAATGGTTATTAGCAACCAATGGGGTATATGGAAGCAATCAAATTCAGAGAGGGCCCAAAAAGTCAAGGCATTGATCTTGAATGACGATTGGTGGGATCGTGTGAATTATGTATTGGAATTCACCGAACCTATCATGTCTATGCTTCGGTTTGCTGATACAGATGAACCATGCTTGGGGGATGTCTATGATAGCATGGACACAATGTTGGAAAAAATAAAAATAGAAATACAAAAAAAAGAGAATGATCCTGAAGACACCTTGTACAAAAGGGTGGAAGCAATTGTTCTTCATCGTTGGAACAAGATGACAACTCCATTGCACCTCCTTGCATATGCCCTATCTCCGAGGTACTATACCACTGAAGTACTTTCTATCCCAGGGAGAATACCGCCATATAGAGATGCTGAAGTTGCTAATGGGTATAAGACGGCATTTAGTAGAATGTTCAGTGATCCAGAAGTGCATGCAAGTGTCATGAGAGAATTTGGAATGTTTGTCACAGGAAAATCAAAAAATCATACCGCTTCTGTTGCTAGAGACCAATACAAAATGGATGGTCTTACATGGTGGTACCTCCATGGTCAAGATTATATGTACCTCCAACCTCTTGCAATCAAGATCCTCTCACAAGTAAGTTTTTTTTTTTTTGCCACTTGTATTGTAAAATTTAACACTTAACATTCTTGAATTTATCTTGCATTATTTTATTTTATTTTTAATTTTGTTGGTTTTCTCTCCAGGTTGCAAGCTTCTGCCGCTGAACGGAATTGGAGTACATACTCCTTTATCCACTCAGTGAAGCGTAACCGGTTGGCTGCAAAAAGAGCTGAAGACTTAGTGTATATTCATTCCAATTTGCGTCTTCTGTCACGTAAGGATCCTCAATACAGGCAGGGGGCAGCGAGGCTTTGGGATGTAGCACCCGAGTCTACTGACTTGGATGCAACCATTCAGGATCTTGCTAGAGCCACTATGGATGATGTGGGTGATATTGATGACATATCACATGGTGTTGGATCCGCTTTGGGTTCAAATGATGATGATTTTGAAGTTGAAACCACTCAAAATCCAAGTCATGATGATTTTGACAATCCTTTTGATGATTGATGAGCACATGAACAATGAACATTGAATCATGTTTCAATGTTTCATGAACTACATTTTGTAATTCAGTAATTTTATTTGAATATTTTTCAACTATCAATTGGCATTTAATATTTATCTTTGGCATTTGGCATTGATCAATGATCAAGTATCATACTATGAAATGATTTAGTTTTACAATTCTCTATATTTCTCTTATTTTTTTGTATATATAATACATATATATAGATTTATAATATATTAAATTATTAATATATATATATATATATATACACACACACGTACCCATACGTACCCAAACCCCTAAAAAAATTTTGCCCGTACCCACGTACCGGGTTCTCGTACCCAAACCCGTCGCCGAACCCGAACCGGTAACTTAGTTGTTTATAGGATAAGATGAAGATGCAGAATGTGTTTGTTTAAATTTCCATTCAACATGTTTGTGGCACACATTGAAATCATAGCATAGAAGAAGACTTATTGGCATTGAACAATAACTGAAATCAGACTTTAGGAAATTTATACCAGACCTGATCACAGTCTTAGAAGGTACATTTCTCAGTCATACATTGAGCAGCAAATGCATACAAACTCCTCATGGAAAGCACCAAAAGCAAGTGCCATCAAAACCCAACCTGATCCTTCACATTAACCATCATTTTTACCTATCAAAATACCCTTTTGAAGCTGTTTGCAGGCCGCTGTGAGTGCTGACCAGATTTCAGTCATGAATACCAAAACCCAAGGAAGGGCACGGTTCCCCATGAGGTGATCTGCCTTGTAAATTCAGTTCTTTACCAAACAATGCAAATGAGTACTCTAAATGGGACACCTAGCTAAGAGGAATCCATAGGATCATTACCCAGAACAATATTCCTTCCACACACGAAGTTATGGACAGTTTGGTGTTTCCAGCTACTCAGAAAATATGCATTTTCAGTACTCAGAAATTTTATATCAGATCCCTGAAAGTGAATTAAAACAGCTCCAATCACACTCCAAAAATGGTACGAATCACAAACCAAACCAAAACCTTCAAACCCTTGTCAAAATACTGTAATATCTTCATACTAGTCCACTCCAAAATCACCCCAAACTACCAAGAAGCACTGAAAATATGATTGACTGATCTCCAACCAAGTAGGGTGGGTCTTTCACCACCGAAACCAGCTATCCAGTGAAGGGTTTACATCCTCCAACCAGCAAAGAAGAAACCTGGAAGCAACCCAACAACATAGCTTTATGTTGTCAAATCAAGATACTCAAATGAAAGCCCAAAGTGAGAATATATAGAAGATGAGGAGGAATTAGGGCAACCAATTTCAAATACACTTTTCCCTCCAAGAGGTACACCCCCTTCACGAGCTCTCCAATTTAAATTATTTTTGACTTACCTTATGCCTCCCCAAGCTAGGCATCCACTTTGGAGGCTAACTTGTTTTTTTAAAAACAACTTAAAATCACCTTTTTTCTAGGCGTGAGACAAAGAGGTCTTTTATGAACACACCACCCTCACTTAAGTTATAAAGTAACTTTATAACAAAGAACTTAAGTGGAAAATAACAAATATTAATCCGATCACCCTTAGAACTCACCAAAGCCATAACCGGAAATATTGCACTAGATTGCTGGAGAAACAAAGGCCAAGACCAGGTGCTAAAAAATAACTCTTACTAAAAATAGCAATTTGTTGAAAATAGTGAGTCAAATATCCAAATTGGCCCAAATGTTACCCCACTGAAACTTACTAAAAATAGCCACTGCTAAGTTTAGCAACCCTATTGGAAGAAACCCAAAAAAACCCACAAAAGCTCATCACAGGATGTTGAGTCCCCTAACCAAATCTACTTAGCCTACGGGAACCAGGAATAGGCTAATGGAAGCTCAGGCTGAACTATGGGCAAGAAGGGGACATTACAATGTCATCATATATCTCTTTCAAGAAAGGCCCATCCATCTTTGTATTATGGACCATACTCAAAATGGGCTTGGTGAATCTAAGGAGATATATGACACAATCTCACCAAATTGCCAGCTAAGATCATTTTCTTAATATTTACTGCCCTTTTAGTGCTAGATTACCTCCATATGTACCAATTTTGGTTGATGACTATGTTAGAAAGTGCCTCTCATTTCAAGATGATTGAATGGAGGCAGAAACAAGTCTCAAAAACCTATTAAAAAATCAAAATTAAAAAATTAAAAGCAAAGTTCTTAAAGAAGAAAACTTAAATTTAATCAATTGTTTTTTTACTAAAGTGAAACATAAATATCAAAACAAATCTTATTGTTTCACTTACCTTCAACAATTCCAATTTCGGGAATGTTCAGAATATGCTCTATGACATTTGGTGGTTGGTGATGAACATTTGGTTGTCTTTAGCCTTGGTATACACTTGTTTGATCCAATCAATTTTAGTGCTATTTTTTTGTATCATAAATTTGACAGAGTGGACAGCATGAGGTGTCCAAAAAATGTGCGAATAATGCTCCTCAACCATTAGACTAGTTGCTCTACAATTTGTTGCATTGTCCATTATGACTCAAACAATGTTTCGAGGCCTCACTTTCTCAATGGTTGTTATGAGAATGTTAGCAAAAAATGCACCATACTTTACTTCCCCCGCACAATCCACTATTTTTAAAAAAATGCCCCTTTAGGGGACATTGCAATGACATTGATCAATTGCTAATTTCTTGCATCCTTCTATCCATTAGAAACGATGAATATTCTTGTCTCAGCCCATGAATCCCTTATGGGATTCAATGATTCTTTTACAAACTTCACCTACACGCCTTCTCAATACTTGGGCCCTTTACCCTTTTGAAGCCTCATTACTTGTTTTTGCCATTTGTTGCCAATGGTGAGTGAACAACATTGAAAACCAATGTGTTTGCATAGATCTTACAATGTGTTGATTAGTGATCTCTAGGCTCATTGTAAAATACTATTTCCAATGGTCCCTTTGGTCTCTTATGTATAAAGGCCACAGGTTTTTCTTTAGGTGTGGCCAAAATGGGTGGACCTCTAGAGGTTGAGGATTAGATGGTGGAGGGGGCTTCATTCCTTGAGATCCTCTTGATAACAAATAATGATTTGATTTATGACCTACTGCTTGCTTTCTTTTTCCTTGCTCACTAATATGTGCTTTGCCTTGTTTTGATGGAATGGGTACATTATTTTTTCCTAGGAAAACTTTGATGCCTTGTCCAAGCATGTCACAATGGGCTTTCAGTTGGTTGTATGAGCTTGAATACTTGATACCACACCCATCGCAAATCCAAATATAACCCCAACACTTGAAACTTGTTATACTATGTCAACATAATTCCAAAGGGGAGAATTTGGGTTTGTTTTAAAGATGGGTCGACCCATCAAGCTGAAACTGGCTGCCAGTGCAATCCTTATGGCAACAAGTTCAATAAACGACACATTCAAAACAAATGAAAACTGAAATATACATGAGCCTAACTCATTAAAAAAAATTAAACATATGCCGTAGATTTATAGAAGAATGAAAAACAAAACAAGAATTTCAAAACAAAATAGAAGAGTTATTTGTAAAACAAAAATGTAGAAAAAACCAAAAGACCTACTTATTTTGCAAAAATATTCCTCTACGATCTTCTTGGTAGTGAATGAGCTCTTGCACACATTTAAGAATAATAAACCAATCACTTTTGAACATTCACCGATCAATCGTCAACTCTATTTATGCAATGGCAAGCAAGAATGAAAGTTTAACAAGAATGAAGGACTTTTGTGTTTTGCATTCACAATTTGGTAAAAGCACTTAATTGTTGTCTTGCAAATGCCTTAGAATGCAATTTTTAGGGTTAGGGATGTGTTTTTATGCATGCAAGTCAAAGTAAATTGTTAAACAATTAAAAAAAGCCAAAAAAAAATCATTTGGGTTCTATAGAGGTTTTCCTAGGTTTGTCTAGGACGAGTCCACAAGAAATAATGTGATCCTTGTGTCATGCCCCCGCCATGAAATTGTGGTTCTCATAAAGTCTGCAGTGGATACTTTCTCAGCATGCAATGACCATATTACAGATGGAAATAAAAAAGATTAAAAGGCAGCAATGAAATTAAGTATTAAAAATTCTTTTGAGCCAACCTTATGATGCTGGCTGACCTTTATGGAAATAAGGATAATATAAAACAATGGTTAAGAGCAGCGATTAGAGTATAAAGGACAGGAATTTAAAAGAAGGCAGCGATTTCATTTAGAACAAGGCAACAAAAAGTTATAATTAACAATTAATTAATTATTAATAGAAGTTTGAGGCAGCGATCAAGTGTAGAGAGACATGTCTCTTACCAAGGGAAGGGAATGGGAACAGCCATGTTTTTCCCCCCATCGTGGAGGATATAAAGGGAGGAAATGTTCAAAATGAGAGAATCACAGGGAAGCAATCAGAAATAAAGTCTGCATTCAGATAAGCAACGACAGCTGATATAATCAGAGAATTGGTTTGCATTTGAATACAAGGGCAGAAGTCAACATTTGTTGATATATTTGCATCTTAGAATATAGCAGTCTTATATTTTAGCAAGTATTGTGGTATGCACAATTATTATTATTAGGTATGATGATCTGTTTATAAATGTATAATCTCTTATGAATCTGGATATGTTTATTAATTGTTGGTCAAACTAGATTCCTATTAGTCATTAAATTGCTCATTCCCAATAAGCAACCATGTGGAGGAGAGTGGGTAAATACAAGAAGGGGAAGCAGCTACTAGATTTCCTTCTAAGTACACCACCCCATGTTGGATGCCCGCGTGTCTGCCACTTGTGGGCCAAGGGGGTGAATGTCCGCCCTTGGGCTTAGATAGGAGAATCTACGGGCACCCCATTGTGGCTTTCCCTCCAATCTCTACATGGGTTGGTTGTTGAAATGGATTAAAGGAGTCTCAATCATAAGAAGGATGGATAAGGCAACATCGATAGGGGAGGCAGATACAAGTTTATCCGCTAAGCTCACCACCCCAGGTTGGATGACTGCGTGTCTGCCACTTGGGGCCAAGAGGGATGGTATATCCGCTCTTGGGCTTAGCATGAGGATAGCTTCGAGCGCCCTATCATGTTTCTCATCCAAGTCCTATTATGGCTAATCTTCCATCACGCATTGTAGATAGTGTAGTTTATATAGATTTGAAATAGTTATGTATTTTACATGGTTTAAAATTTAAATAGATAAGACATTTATTATATATGTTTTGATCATTTGAATTATATTTCCAATCTTATCTAACATGATTATAGGACCTAAACCAAGATTCATCTTGCTTAAGCATTTAATTGTAAGTTATAACCCAAACTACATTAAACTTGTGATTCTAGGCAAAGATTTAGGGCAATTTGAGGAAGGGGACATTACACCTTGTTCGCATCCAATGAGGATTAGGGTCCTGAATGGATTGTATTTGAATCAGCTAGGTAATAGGGACAAACTTATAACACAAGTTAAGGCTTGATATGATGTAAAGATGCTTTCTTCCAATGTAACTTGGAGACCAATACAAGCACTTTTGTTTCATTAAAAAGTATAGTGAAAGCCAATGCTAAATCAAGAAGTAATTTACCAGATGTTCATGACCATGGAGTGAATTTCATGCAAAGGATTGTAGGAGATAAGTAATTCATAAAATCCCATTAATTGTTCCTAAAGGCTGCTGGGAAGATGATGAGATTTTCCCTAACTATAACATTTCTATAGGAAAGGTAATAGTAGATCGAGAGAGTTGGATATACTGCTATTTATGTTGGACAACTTACATCTAGACTCATTATCTAGTGAAATTCACGCCTGAGATTGGTGTGGCAGAGGAGATGACAAGGACAGCTATAGAGGTTGGTAACATCCCTGTCATTTCAATGTTGTTATAATGCTATTTTTAATGCTCTTACTATTAATGGGAATACTGTTACACACTTTAATATTATTTCTTGTTTGCAAAATCTGCTGACTTACAGGAGTCAAAAGGAGTTTGGTGATTTTATTTTTAATATGCTCATATATAAGAGTAGTTGGAAAAAGATGCTAGTTAATTGTTTTATAGGATTAATAGACCAGATGAATCTTAAAGGATGATCAAATTCATCATAATGATACACATGGGGATACCATTTTTGTGAATTTGGCCTGTAGTGACAGTTGTATGGCATCAAATTAATGTTGCACTTTGGCATCATTTAGAGGTTGTACATTGTATAAAGCTGACAACTTTTTATGGGTGCATTTTATATAGACAAATTGCATATCATTAGGGAGCTCTCTAGTTGCACTCCCACAAGATCTTCAAATATATACCGATTCCTTTGTCATCAATGTGGCACATTTTTTGGCCATATTGATTCTCTACTCGCAATTTGTTGTTTATTGGTGGCTCCAATATTTGACCAATTTTAAATATTGTTATTTATACATTATCATTCCTTTTGTGCTCGATTGGGTTTGGGTACGTGGATACAACAAATTTTTTGGGAGGAGTTTGTCTATTGTAATGTCCCCAATTTTAGTAAGTCAACATTGTAATTAAATAATTAATTTTTTATTTGTCGGAAAGGGTCAAATTAAAAAGACAACTTAAATTAATTATTTAATGATTCAAAAGTAACTTAAGTTATAAAAAAGTTAAGTGAATTAATTAAGTTGCTTTTTGGTTGAATTTTCAAAAGATTAAAATTAAAAGATGAGAAAAAGGGGAGAATTCAAGAAGGTGGTGAGGAGTTACAGTGAGGAGAAGAATAAAAGCTTCCAGGAGGCTTATTGCAGGGATGCTAATTTTTGGATTTTGGAGAGGAGGTGTTTGCTGGTTGAACGGAGTTCACCACAACCTTTTGGAGGACAAAAAGCCTCTGAAGTCACTCGGATTTCACATTGGGCGTTAACAGTTGAAGATTTCGAAATTCAGAAGTCTTGTTCCAAGCTGAATTTCGAATGTGTACAAAGCAGAGTTGAAAATTAGATAAATTTAATATTGTATCTGCAATTGATTAAACGGTGATATCTTCAGATTTGTGATTGCGGATATACTTATAATATGTTGGTTTTGGGAACCGTTTTTTACACTCGTGTTTAAAATTAAGTGTCGGCTGCTTTGAATGCAGCTGCTTCATTTGTAGAGCAACTGATGGTGGTATCTATAACTACCAGCAATTTGGGAACAATAAGAAGAATTGATTGTTCTATGAAAGTTTAAATTCTGGTATCCCATTGTCTTTTGTTCCAGATAAATTGAGTCACAGATCCATGTTAAGGAGTGTTGCTTAATTGTGAAGTTTTCTGAAAGGAAGCATTAAGCATATAATAGTAAGGAATTGCGTGGAGCACTTTGGGGAATTTGAAGAGTTGGGGTTTAGCAGACTGGAAGCTTCAAAGGTTACATCAACATTGTAAATATCCGTCTCATAATCCAACCAAATTGAGGGGCTGGAAAAAAGGAATAAACGGGGTTAATATGCAAATCAACCTGTAAACTCTATTTGACCCATTCTAGAATCCACTTACTCTATTTGTCTCCGTATGATTAGAAGAAGCTATTTAATCCAATATCGGTAAATTTGGAGACGTCTGAATATTTTAATTCAACTCTTTACCAGCCTTTATTGAAAGCGTAGCATACAGGCAGCGGTTATTGGACAATTCGAATTGGCAATTTATAATATTAGCTGCCATTCATGAGGGATCAATGCAAACTGGATGTAATAGGGGTATTGTGAAAATTGGTGAGAACACAGCCAATTAAGGAGGTTGCGATTTTATTATTTCATTGGAGTGATTTTCATTGCAAACACTGTCTCATAGTGTTTTGGGAATTAATTAAAATAAATAATCAAGTCTCGATTCACAGATAATGACTCCTGTATCTTTTTTTTTTTTTGGATTGGTTAAAGAGTTTTTGTATATGAAAAGATAAAAACAAAAAACATAAAGCAAGCCCTTGAAGTAAGGGGAGCACAAACGACAAGAAAAAAGCACACTTCAGCCACCATGAGAAACTTCGATGCCAAACCACCAACAAAGGCAATCCTCGAAGCCAAACCACCCAGGAAAAGAAAAAAGAAGATAAAGACTTCAAGATTCAAATCCACCAAAGAGAGAAGCACAAGTCAACCAGCCCAAGCCACACTATGCAATAACCTTTTTCCGGGAGAAGAGGGCCTCCATGGTCCATTGAGAGCCCTCCTCCACCGCCTCTCTTCCTTCTGTGCGTAGTTTTTCAGCCTCAGATTTCCTTTCTTTTTTCCGCTTTAAACCACAATCTAGTTTTGTCTTTTTGGAGATAGTCTGAGCAAGACCCAATTTCCCAGAAGGAGCCACATAAAAGTCTTCATCAAAAAAATCAGGAACCAGGTCGTCCAAATCATCCATAAATGAGAAAATGCCATCAGACTCTGAATCCTCCACATCATCCTCAACAGAAACATTATCAAGGGCAGGAGAAGTGTTTGTGACCGGATCATGTGCAAAGGGAGGATCACGAGGAGCTGACGGTTCATAAACCAAAATAGCCTGAGTAGCAAGTAACTTACCATGATTGCGCCACACGAAATCAGCATTAGGTGACTCCACCTTTTTGGTCCACTTCTTTAGACTGAAGCATCGGGATCCAGGAGGTTTAGGAGCTGTGCAATCCACAATTTTGTGTCCCAAGTCGTGGCAGCGGAAGCATCTGAAGGGCAAACCCTCAAAATTCAGAAATTGCGTCCAAGTACCAATAGAGGAAAGAATTTGAATCGAGCCGGGAAGGGGTTTAGAAATATCCACGAGAGCACAAACCTGTGAGAATCTGTGCGAAGCCACCATCTCAGAATCAATCTTCACAAAGGACTTGACTTGATTGATCATTTGTTCAATAAGAGCAACATTTCACATCACCAGTGGGAGATTGTATAACCTGATCCAGATCAGGATTATATTGATAGCGGCCATGGCAGGATCAAAAAAGTGGGACCAAGGAGTGAGGAAAACACCAGAATTCTCCAAAAACCAAGGGCCATTTTCATAAACAAATTTGTAGTCCTCAACCGAAGAGAAAGAAATCAGAAAGAAGCCAAAATCCAAGGGATGAATCACAGGGGGAGACATATTAGGCTACACAAAAAAGAACCCAATCCTAGACAATCTCCAAAGAGGGGTGCTTTCGAAGGAGACGAAAGATGAGGGAACGACTCCCCACATCGGCAGAGATGGAATGCAGGCAGTCATCAGGGATGTGAAAGGTTGCCAGCTCTCTCGCAAAGACCACCTTTGCATCACCCAAAGCGAAACCAGAAGTGCCATGAGAAGAGGTCTCCTCCACCCTAGAGATAGGATCTGCGGTTTGGGAGGTGGGAGGATAGGGCTCGAACTCCAAATCTGAGCAAGGAAAAAATCGGTGCAGGTGTGAAAGGGATTCACACTGTTTTTGCAGGCCACATAGGATTTTGAAATGGTTTCAGCCTGGTCCAAGATGTGAGCGTCGCCATGCGGAGAGGAAGGCAAAGGAGACATCAAGGTGCCAGGGTCCCCGCCACATGACCCAGAGCGAAGCTGATAGCGCCGCCGTCCGGCACCAGCAACTGTCACCAAGGAGGAGACACCACCGCTTGCCTTCCGAAGCCTCTTCCCAACATCAGCGTCTCCATTCGCAGCTCCCTTGCCCTTTGTTCTATTGCGAGTCTTCGCTGCATCGTCCGTGCCTTCGCACATGGTCGGTCCTTAATAATGACTCCTGAATCTTGATAATTGAAAGGCGTCATTATTAATTCAATGGTCCGCACCTTTTATAGAAGAAAAATCAATTTCTTGGGGAGCTGCTACTTATGTGAAGACCGCACATCAAATATTAAAATGGGAGAGCTTAATACTATCGGGAATAATAGAATTGGTCGAATGGTGCTAGGAAATAATGAGGATTCGGGCTAAAATTATTAACATTCTATGCTAAGCTAAATCCATACCCACGTTCGAGAGATATCTGAAGTGCAGTTTCTTTGGACGGGTTGTAATCTTTCCAGGAAGCCGTGACTGGTATGTTGATTTCCCTGTAGTGTGAGTCTAATTTCCAGATGGGAATTTGTAAGGATTGTGAGCTGATATTAACCCCGGATTAGTCGTGAGCTTCAACGGTATTCCTGAGGGCATGGGTTTATATTTAAGTTGCAGCGCCAGTCTGTAGTCTCTCTTTGGAGTACCAGAGGATATAAAAACCTTGAATTCTTATATTGCAATTCAGCTGTTCCACTTAGTGCAGTAAACTGTTAAGGTATTGAATGTATTCTTAGTTCTGTGCATGGGAAACTGGCATACTATTGTTATTCACTGAGCAATCTGGTGATAAATGTATTTTTCTGAGCATTGAAACTGCTGAAGGTTTGCATGAAACAAAAGTGTAATAAACTCCAGAACTGTCCAATTTCATACAGTGTATTTGTGCAACAGTATAGTAAAGTCGGAACATTACTCTGTTTCTTTGTTATTTGCTGCTCAGATATTTCAGTGAACTATTATTTGCTCAATTGGAATTATTCTGTTGCACATTCTGGAAATTCTGTTATATGTATTTCTGCACAAACAAATTTCAAACAAACCAGATACATATCAACATAATTTTCCAAAACTCATTACTGCATGTTTCTAAAGTGGGAAAAACTTTGAGACTATTTTGGGGTAGTACATTATATCTATACAAATCTTTTATAAATCTATGTTCTATTGGAATGTGTCCCCTCAAAGTTTCCACCCATTCTTGCATTGGGGATGTTTTGGGGATGGGTAGGAAAAGTCCTTAGGACCGTCCCCTACAAAAAAGAGGAAACATTACTAGATGTTGAAAAGATCATAGGGGACAGAGAGGAAACATCGGGGGATGGCTATTTCTCTCCCATGGCCCAACGTACAAAAGTTTCAATGTATTAAAAAAACATAAAAAATTAAAAAAAAAGTGTCGGGGGTCCACAAGGACCTCCACACCCCTTTATAACATCCCTAAACCAAAAAAAAAGACATTCAACACCTATAAGTAAAAGAAATCTCATTTTGTCATCTTTCATTTGGTGAGAAGACAAAGAAAGAGAACACTAGGGAGAGGAGAAGAGAACAATAGTGAGAAGAAGACGTGAGAGCATCAAAACTACAATAATTGAGGTAAGTTTTTACTATCCATTATTCATTTGCACAATCTTTTTGAATTTTTTTTCATTTCTTTCAGAGTTTCAAACACTGGAGTTTTTTTGGTTTTTTTTTGTGTTTGCACTTGCAGCTATGTTATTGAAAAAAAAGAAGAAACAACATGAGCAATAATAAGAGCAGTGAGGGTGAAGAGGTTTAGATTTAACAAAGAGGCCATAAAGGAATTGGGGGTCCTTTTGGTTGTAGGAGTGTTGCAAGTACTATGGGTTCTTTTGGTTGTGGGAGTCTTGCAGGTACTGTGGGTTTGAATATCCCATTTGAATTATCTTCTGCATTCCTGAAACCTTATGCAAAGGGCCCATCCAATCTTTAAAAACCTTATTTGAAATTTGCAAAGTCATAGACAAAGAGAAGAAAAATAATTCAAGGGAGAGTAGAGTTTGGTTATATCACTTGTGCAACATGGGTTATAGTGGCAAATACACAAGGGTTTATAGTCATCTTTTGTGCATAAGTAGGTAGGGAGTAAATTAAAAGAAGCCAAAAAAAATCATTTGTGTTCTATAGAGGTTTTCCTAGGTTTGTCTAGGGTTTATAGCTCCTCATTGACATCAGATGATGCAGGTAGATTAAAAGAACCACAACGAGTGCCACTGGTACTCACGCTAAAAGCATCTGGGTTCGAATTGCACCTGAATCTGGGCCTGTATGCTGACAAATTGGTAACATAGATTTGTGTGTTTTATTATTCATTTTATTAATTACTCCTGGGTTGTACCTCTGCTTATGTATTATAATGAGTTGATTCCACTTTTAAGTCAACAATGATACCAAGTAATGTCATACCGATGCTTACATTGATCAAGATCAAAGTGAATCGTTGTTCCTCAGCTTTCCCAATAGCAGGAGTTTTATCCTGCCACTTATATTCCTGTATCCAGGACATTATTTGCAATATTGAATATACACATCAAATTGGGTAAATGGACAGTGTAATGATAATATTTGTTTCCTGATTTCACTTGAGCAAACAACTACCATCTGCATTCTTTCTTATGAGAAATTATTCTATGTATACTGTATATTTGACATTGTGTTATACATTTTGTGTTGCAAAAGTTCTTTGCTTTTCAACTTTGCTTTTGTTTTTTGACAGACAAAAGGTTTAAAGCATGGAAGGGCAATTGTAGTATCCACATGTGCAGCAGTTTCATCTATTGTGACTGGAGTAGTTGTGGGCATGTTTGCCCTTGGTGAAATGTTGCCTGTTGCTCCATTTTCACGGATCTTACTTGTTCTTGGATGGTACATGCCCTCTCACTTTCTGTTCGAGTCCATATTTGTGATTTATTTTGTGCCTTTTCGACATCAATTTTGTCAAATGAGAAAAATGTTCTCTGTTAAACCAGTGTTACAATGTCATGGGGTTGCTTACATGGAGCTTAAAGACATTAAGGATATTAGTGAATGATTAAACTGTTTGGTTTCTGACATTTATTCTTTACTGCATGGTTACATGCAAGTGAAACTATTTTTTTAGTAGACACCAACTGTTTTAAAGAGAAATGCAAATCGATTGTGCATTCTGACTGGTGTCCTTGCAATCAAATTATGGATGAAGGTACATCCATCTTAATCTAAGAAGCATTGGACCAGTGCAATAAAATGAATGAAAAACTGTCACAATCTCTAACCCCTCAGAAACCAGAGTCATCATAGTTTGTACCCGTAGGATTTGTATAAGATTCAATTGTTTGTCTGGTAAGATCAATTGAATGTATTGATTCTTGTGACAGATGTGCTTTAGACTATAGAACACACTTCTCACTAATTTTTCAGACTAGCTAATTAGCATTTGTAATTCTTCTTTATTGGTGCTTGTTTTTCACTAACAATTTATTGTTTTTGCTTTAAATGCAGGTCATTGATTATTGTTGGTGTTGTGGTGCTTATGAGCTCTCACAGATTAACCTGGCTTTTACCACGATCATTTAGACGACCTATGCATGGAAAGCTAAATGTGCATAAAACTTCCAACCTTCCAAGATCTGGATCATCAAGACTTTGGGAGTCAAGTCCTAGTACCTTTATATCAATGAGCCCCATGCATTTGCATCCTCAAGCATCTCCAGGAAAAGTGAAGACTTAAATACCGTGATAATTGAAGTCATATTACAGGATAAAAGATAACCTCCATATTCCAAGCAGAAAGTATTAACTGAACATATCTGATTGTGGGAAAATATCTCTCCTCATAAACGTTTGGAAGGTTATGGAAGTTGTTTTTTATCAGAGTGGATGGTCAAGTTATTGGCAGTGGTGAGTGTCAATTATTCTGCTGCATGTGCGTGGAATCCTTTTCGATGTTGAAAAGAAAAAATCTATTTCAGAGCTACTTGCCAGTTCAGCTATTTCTTTGATGGTAGTTTAGTTCACTGATTTAAGTAGAGCTCATAGCAAACACATTCAATACATTTCTTAGAGGTTTGAAAATTTGAAATTCTTTGTGCCCTTCAAGTTTTTTTCTAGTGGCATAGTCCATATTCAATGCATTGAATTTTATATTGTGTGTATCTGATTATAATTATCATCGATTCAAGGGATACCTATGATACCCACTGATAAACCGCATTCATAAATAAAAATAGCTTCAATTGCATAGCGATGGTAAATATCATGGATTAGTGGAGGAAGCTATACACATAAATTCTAGTGCTAACCCAAAAGCAATTAGTAGTGGACTTATCAATAATGTAAATATTTTTATGTGCCAAACTAAGTGTTCCTTGCACTCTCCAAGTCTTTTTCTCGTGGCATAATCCATATTCAGTACATTGAATATAATATTGTGGGTATCAGATCATAATGATCAGAGATTCAAGGGGTACCTATGATGCCCGTTGATAAGTCAACCACATTCATAAATGAAAAAGTTTCAATGGCATATAGATGGGAAATATGGTGGATTAGTGGAGGAAGCTACAAATACATTCTATTCATAACCCAAAAACAATTGGTAGTGATCTTATAAATAAAGTAAATGTTTTTATCTGGAGAACTAAAAGTTGCTTGTTGGCATGTGTTAACTGGTTGAAGTTTTTTAATCTATTTGGGATGTACAGGATATTCAATATCATCAATTGTTGTAATATCAGGTAGGTTAAAGTTTCAGTTTATATATAAAATCCTTTTGTTTGCTAAAATCAAACCTCTAAGGGATACCTTTGATACCTATTGATAACTGAAACCACATTCATAAATGAAAAAGCTTCAATTGCGTACAAATGGAAAACATGGTGGAAAACATGGTGGATTACTGGAGGAGGCTACACATTACATTCATTCTAGTCATAACCCAAAGGCAATTAATTATTTAAGCTAGTTTATCTTATTTATTGTTCTAAATACATTGTTTTTTATTAGATAAACAGGAAAAAAAGGGTCTTTATCCTTTACAAAAATTGCCTTAAGGCAAAACATGATAGGCCCAACTTGACAAGAAACAATTGTCTAACAAATGAAACATGTACCATGAGCAATGGGACAGACCAAACCACTCAACCAGACCAAAAAAAGTGAGGTGCAATTGTAACCAAGCTGCCAATAACAACTACAAACAAATGATAAAGCTAGTACCCCTTTGGTTTCACTTAGACAATACTAGACCTTGCTCGAATTGGCCTCTAACCCATCACTCTAGCATGAGTTTGGGATAAAGATTTTGGAAGACCTTTCTTCCTCCTAACAATGGTCCAGATGATATTATCAATGTGTGAAGGAGCAATAGAATGACGAGGCAAAAAAAGACCCTCCACCACATGAGTAATCTAAAGTTGATTTGAAGCCAAAGGCAAAGCTATTGCAAGTATGTGCAGTTGGTGTTGTCATTGATGTCAACAAGCTTGTGTTGTCAATGGTGTCAACTATATGAGGAGATTGTTGTAAGAATTTGTGCAGTTGATATTGAGTTGTTGTTGTCTCTGGTGATGCTTTGATTAATTGCATTATGTTGTCATTAGTAAGCTGTTGGTGTCAATCTCTAGTGTTGCTCCGATAAGCTTTTGTCTATGGATGTATGGTTGAGTTGCTTGGTAGTGATGAGAAAGTGCCGAAGATGTTAAAAATGTCTTTGGTGCTTGATTTCAAGTGCTTTTGAGAAAATTTGAATAAAAAGAGGAAATCGTGTGTTGCAGAGTAGCATTCTAGTTTGGCTCTGCATTTCTTCTCAATTGAAGATCTACTTGTGCGGTTTAGATATGTTGATCAAAGGTGTTCAAAGGTGTTGCATTCAAAATTTGGTGTGTTGGGATCGTTGTGCAGAGGAAGGTGTGTTCACCAGTATGTGAACTATGCATTGTAGAGGTGCTTGGGAGAAATGGTTTTGCTTCGCATTTCTTCATAGAGTGGTTTCAGGTCTTGCAGATTTGGAAGTATGCTGATAGTGTTTGTATTTTTCTTTAGTTGAAGATTGTTCGTGGTTTGGTGCTTCAGAAGTTAGTTTTTTGAGTTACAGTGTATGGCAGAGTTGTCTGAGTGTATTGGGTGTGTACATTCTTCAAGTGAAAGCTATTGCAAAGGAATATGTTGGATTTCAAGGTGGTAGTGGAATATTTTAGATTGTGTTAAAATGTTGTGTTGTCCATGAGTCCTCTTTGGTTTTGAGGAAGTGTGTACTTAGTTGTTTAATGGTGTTAACACAGGTTCGGTCGACCTTGCGTGTTCACACTAATTGCGAAGATGTTTTGATGTTTTGGAAGCATGGCGTGGCGTGTATGAGTGGATTTAGGTCTTAGCTAAGGTGTGTTGTGGTCCGCTTTCATTCATTTCCATTGTGGGAATGTTTTGGTGTTGACCTAATTTGAATTTGCACAATTGAGGTGCATAATCGACCTTGAGGAATGTTTTCGAGGTTGAAAATGGTATAAATAAGTGTTAGTTGTTGAGAGATGATAAGATAGATGTGGGAGATGTGAATGATGCGAATTGTAGAGTTGTAGGGTGCGAATTTGTGAAGTGTAGTGCGAGCTTTCATGTGTTAGATTACTGGATGCAGTGAGCAAAAAGTGTTTATAATTCTTCAAAAAGATTGTGAAGGTGTTGATGATGTTGTGGTGGATTTTTTCGTTGCATTGAGATGGATTTCTCATTGTAACACTCTTCTCTATCTTCTTTTTTATTTTAAAAGCAAGCCTTTCTTTCTTCTGGGTAGTGAACCCTTAGGCAGTGAGCCCTATTGTAATCAATGTTGATATTGTTTTATATTGTGAACTAATCCTCACCATGGTTTTTCCCATCTTGGGTTTTCCACGTAAATCTGGTGTTTCTTTGTGTATGGTGTTGATTTGGATTTGTTTCTGTTATCTGCTTTCATGATTAATCATTCTAACAAATTAAGGGTTAATTGGATTAATGTGGATCTGAACGTTTGTGAGGGTTATTGAAGTTTTAAGGTACAACTAATTCACCCCCCATTTCAGTTGTCTTGTGCATTCAACAATTGGTATCAAAGCGAGGTTCCTTGGAAGAAAGCTTGACCGCTTGAGGTAGATTTGGGATGGCGCACAAGAAGGATGTTCTTATGTTTGATGGATTAGATTATGCATTCTGGAAGACAAGGATGGAAGGTTTTTTGGTTTCTCTTGGATTTGAAATCTGGAGGTCCGTTGAGAGAGGATATACTATTCCTACAAAATGGTCTGAGTATTGATGATGAGATCAAGGCCTATGAAAACAATGGTAAATTAATGTATGCTCTCTTAAATGGTCTTGCTAATTTTGAATTGGTGAAAGTTATGAATCTGAAAACTGCTAGAGAAATTTGGGTAAAATTAGAAAGCATTTATGAAGGAGATGATAAGATCAAGCAAGCTAAGATACAGAATTTGAAGATCATGTTTGAGACCCTGCAAATGTCTGAAGATCAAAACATCACAAGCTACTTGCAGAAGGTGGATGAAGTTGTCAACAGTATCAGAGGTCTTCGTGGAGAACTAAAATAAGTGGTAAAAAAGGTACTTATAACTCTTCCTAAAGCTTATAGTCATAAAGTTTTTACTATTGAAGAATTAAAAAATTTGAATCAGTATACTAGAGATCAGTTGTATGGTTCTTTAACTACTTTTGAAATGAGAGAATTTGGTACAAGTAGTGCAAAAGTTGTGACTGCTTTTAAGGTTGGCAAATTAGAGAAGACTGTGGAATCAAATTAGGAGGATCTTGATGATGCATAAGCTAACTTTGTGAGAAGAATGAAAAAGGGTACTAGAAAGTACAGAGATAAGTTGCCTCTCAAATGTTTTAGTTGTAGAAAGATAGGTCATTATGCTTAAAGATGTTCAAACAGAGCTTTGAATGACAAAAATAGGGAGAACAAAAGTAAGATGATTAAGAAAAGTTACTATGTTAGAGAATTTCAAGTATATCTTATGATGAATCTTATTATGAAGATAATGAGGATGGTGAATGCTTGTTCATGACTTTAAAAGATGAAACTAATTCTGCTAACTCTAAGAGATGTGTGAAGGAAAGGGCTCTAGAAACAAGTGTTAATACTGAAGGCACTTTGGTGTCTGCTTTTCATGCTAGACATGAGAAGAACTACTAGATCATTGATAGTGGATGCTCTAATCATATGACCGGTGATAAGAGTTTGTTAAACTTGAAAAATATGGAGGGCTTGTTAGGTTTGGTGATGGTACATCTACTAAGATATGTGGGAAAGGTTTAATTAGTTTTGATGGCAAACATAACACTGATGATGTTTTTTATGTTAAGGGTTTAAGACATAACCTCTTGAGTGTTGGACAAATGTGTATCAAAGGATACAATCTTATGTTTCAGGATGTTGGTTGTGAGATCAAAAAAGACTCTGGAACTGTGATTGTTGCTGGAAGGACATATGGAAATACCTATCAACTCAAAGGTGCTAATAGTTATTGTTTCATGACTTTAGATCAATGAGAGTTGGCTATGGCATAAAAGAATGTGTCACATCAATTTTGATAACCTAGTGAGAATAAGTTTAGTTCAAGCTGTGAGTGATCTGTCAAAGATTACAAAGTCTATCAATTTTGTTTGTAAGGAGTGTCAAGTTGGAAAGCAAGCAAGAAGAAGTTTCAAAGTCAAAAAACAATCTTCTATCAGACTGTTGGAATTGGTGCATACAGATCTTTGTGGTCTTACCAGAGTAAGAAGTCTTCAAGGTGACAGGTATTTCATGCTATTGATTGATGATTATTCTAGAATGACATGGGTTACTTTTCTCAAAGAAAATCAAAAACTCTAGATAAGTTTAAATTATTCAAAGTTATGGTTGAGAATGAAATGGATATGAAAATCAAATGTTTAAGGACCGACAAAGGTGAAGAGTTCACCTCCAATGAGTTCAATATCTTTTGTGAGAATCATGGAATAAAGAGGCATTTATCTACCCCTAGGACTCTTCAGCAGAATGGAGTGGTTGAAAGAAAGAACATGACTGTTTGAGAAGCTACAAGAACAATGAAGAAAAAAGCAAATATATCAGAAGTCTATTGGAGAGAAGCAATTCATACTGTTGTTTATATACTTAATAGAGTGCAAGCAATAGCAAACATCACAAAGACTCCTTATGAGCTATGGTATGAAAGGATTCCTACTGTCAAATACTTTTAAGTGTTTGGAAGCAAATGCTATATCAGAAGAGATGAAAACTTAGGAAAGTTTGATGCAAGGACTAATGAAGGTATCTTCCTTGAATATTCTACCAAAAGCAAAGCTTACTAATGTTACAACAAGAGGCTAAAAAAGATTGTTGAGGGTGCAAGTGTCAAGGTTGATGAAGACCTACAAAAGAATTCAGTGGTAATAGATTGATATGAACCAAATGAGTCTTCTTACAGAGAAGAAAAAGCTAAGGAAAAAGAAGTGCAAATTGAAGAGGAAGAAACTCCAGAAAAAGTTCCTAAAACTTCTAAGTATGTGCAAAATAATCATTCTGAAGAATAGATCATTGATGAGAAGAGCAAAGGTGTATTGGCAAGAAGGAAAGTTGCTGAAGAACATGTAAATCTATGTTTACTTTCTGAAGTTGAACCTAAAATAGTGATTGAAGCATGCAAGGATGAATATTGGATCAAGGCTATGGAAGAAGAATTAATGCAGATTGAGAAGAATCAAACTTGGGAACTTGTTCCAAGACCAGCAAACAAGAATGTGATTGGAACTAGGTGGGTATTTATGAATAAACTAAATGAGAGTGGAGGAGTGGTAAGAAACAAGGCAAGGCTTGTGTGTAAAGGCTACTCACAAGTAGAAGGAATAGACTTTGAAGAAACATTTGCTCTGGTGGCAAGAATGGAAGCTATCAAGATGTTTTTGGCTCTTGCAACACATAAGGATTTGAAAGTTTATCAGATGGATGTGAAGTCTGCTTTCTTGAATGGTGAATTGGAAGAAGTATACATAGAACAATAAAAAATATTTCAGTTATCAGATAAACCGGATATGGTTTGCAGATTGAAGAAAGCATTATATAGATTGAAGCAAGCTCCTAGAGCTTGGTATGCAAGGTTGGATAGGTACTTGTTACGTCAAGGATTCAATAAAGGTACGACATATAGCAATCTTTACTTCAAAGTTGAAAAAGATCAAATCTTGATTGTGGTTGTGTATGTTGATGACATTATTTTTGGAGGAAATGAAGCTATGTCTAAGAAATTTGCAGAGGAGATGCAATTTTTTTTTGAAATGCCAATGTTTGGGGAGATGAATTTCTTCCTTGGGCTACAAATCAATCAGATAGATAAAGATATTTTCATTTCACAATCAAAATATGTCGAGGAAATGTTGAAGAAGTTTGGAATGGAAGATTCTAAACCAGTATGTGCCCTTATGGTTAGTGGTTGCAAGCTAAGCAAGAATGATGAATCTCCTAAGGCTGATTAGAGAAAGTATAGATCAATGAGTGGAGGACTGCTATATCTAATTGCTATTGACTAGATATCATGCATGCAGTTTGTCTTGTGGCTAGATTTCAAGAAGATCCTAGAGAGTCACATGTTGCAGTAGTGAAGATGATATTCAGATATTTGAAGGGAACTCTGGATCATAGCGTGCAGTATCCAAAAGATACTGAATATACTCTGAGTGCTTACACAGATGCAAATTGGGCTGGTTGTGTAGATGACATGAAAAGTACAAGTGGTGGTGCATTCTTTCTTGTATGCAAATTGGTGTCATGGCTAAGTAAGAAACGCGATTCAATGTTTTTATCTACTGTAAAGGTAGAAATATTGCAGCAACATCTTGCTGCACACAAGTTTTGTGGATGAGGCAAACATTGAAATATATCAAAGTAGTGTATGATGAACCAATTTCTATCTTCTGTGATAATACAAGTGTTATCAATATATCAAAGAATTCGGTAATGCATTCAAGGAAAAAGCATATCTCAATCTGGTATCACTTTTTGAGAGAGAAGGTTATAGAAAATGAAGTGAAGCTTGAGTATGTACCTACAAAGGATCAGGTTGTTGACATATTCACTAAGACTCTTCCTAAGGATACTTTTGAGTATCTACGGGAGAAGTTGGGGTTATTGCCCCTCCTTTGAACTAGATGCATAAGGAGATGCATCAATCCAATAGATCTCAAGATTCATTCTTTCGTTTGGACTGATGTTAGTGGCTACCTCTCAAGGGGAGTAGGTAGTGGTATTATTGATTGTTGTAGTCAAGATGAATGAGTGTTATCATTGTGCAGTGGTTGTTGATTGATGCAATCAAGATTTCAAAGTTTATTAGATGGATGTGAAGTATGCTTTCTTGAATGGTAAATTGGAAGAAGTATACATAGAACAATCAGAAGGATTTCAGTTATCAGATAAACTAGATATGGTTTGCAGATTGAAGAAAGAATTATATAGATTGAAGCAAGCTCCCAAAGCTTGTATGCAAGGTTGGATAGGTACTTGTTACAACAAGGATTCAATAAAGGTACCACAGATAGCAATCTTTACTTCAAAGTTGAAAAATATCTAATCTTGATTGTGGTTGTGTACGTTGATGACATTATTTTTGGAGGAAATGAAGCTATGTGTAAGAAATTCGCAGAGGAGATGTAATTTTTTTTTGAAATGTCAATGTTTGGGGAGATGAATTTCTTCCTTGGGCTACAAATCAATCAGATAGATAAAAGTATTTTCATTTCACAATCAAAGTATGTCAAGGAAATGTTGAAGAAGTTTGGAATGGAAGATTCTAAACCGGTATGTACCCTTATGGTTAGTGGTTGCAAGCTAAGCAAGAATGATAAATCTCCTAAGGTTGATCAAAGCAAGTATAGATCAATGATTGGAGGACTACTATATCTAACTACTACTAGACTAGATATCATGCATGCAGTTTGTCTTGTGGCTAGATGTCAAGAAGATCCTAGAGAGTCACATGTTGCAGTAGTGACTTGAGGATATTCAGATACTTGAAGGGTACTCCAGATCATGGCTTGTGGTATCCAAAAGATGTTGAATTTACTTTGAGTGCTTATACATATGTAGATTGGGCTGGTTGTGTAGATGACATGAAAAGTACAAGTGGTGGTGCATTCTTTCTTGGATGTAGATTGGTGTCATGGCTAAGTAAGAAAAACAATTTGGTGTATTTATCTACTACAAATGTAGAATATATTGCAGCAACATCTTGTTGCAAACAAGTTTTGTGGATGAGACAAACATTGAAGGATATCAGAGTAGTGTATGATGAACCAATTTCTATCTTCTGTGATAATACAAGTGCTATCAAGATATCAAAGAATTCAATAATGCATTCAAGGAAAAAGTATATCTCAATCCGATATCACTTTTTGAGAGAGAAGATTGTAGAAAATGAAGTGAAGCTTGAGTATGTGCCTACGAAGGATCGGGTTGCTGACATATTCACCAAGA
>VDFB02134104.1:0-12836 GCA_007258455.2 Sequoia sempervirens | reverse complement strand
TGGTTGAGGTCGATGCTTTCAAAAGGTCATTTGAATTTTGTGTTGAATTTTTTTTGTTATTTCCCTTATTTGAATCTTTGTGGATGATTTTGTATTCACCCATGAAGTCATTTTCAAGATCAAAGGAATCCCAATCATCTAGCATCGTGACTTATTTACTATGTTGTTTTTTGTCTTTGTGTTGAATGGGTTCCGCTTGTGTAGGTGATGTTGATGTGTTTAAGTAATTATCTTTATTTTTCTCAAGTTGTAAGACACTATCAGGTTCAAGATCAGCGTCAAGTGTGTGGACTATGCTATTGTAGATGTATTTCATTTTGCAATGAAGAGTGGAAGGCACAAATTTCATTGCATGAAATTTCACAAGGCATAACATGGACTGGTGTATTCAAGGTGATCACTCCAATGGTAAGAGGCATAATGATTACCCCTAGCAGTTTCTTTTTGACATTGTCAAATCCCTTAATAGAGAAAGGATCAGGTTGAATGGTTGAGAAATCAATGCCAAGCCTATCCAGAAAGGTCACACTACACACATTAAGTTCAAAACTAGTATCTACAAGAGTTCTCTTTATCCCTTTTGTTTTGTATTGCGCTATGATCATGAAAGATTCATTTTGTTTTTGTACATCCAAATAGGGGAGCTCACTTTGGTGGAAAACAATGTCAGTATTTAGGCCTTGGGTCATTGCTTCTATATCTGTTGGTGGCACCTTAGAAGAGACAGGAACTTGTTGTAAGGCTATTTGGATCATGTTGTGATAGTGAGGGGAGGCTTGAATAAGACCTCACAATGATATCTTAGTAGGAGTATTCTAAAGTTGCTTGATAAGATTGCACTGCTTTCCACTAGGATGGCCTAGTAATATAGGATTAGGGATGATAGGGCAAAGCAAATCCATAAGGGCATTACGTGGGTTGTTACTATTACATATTTTTCACCTACCAGCCGGAGGAGAGATGGTTGATTGTTATTTAACATTAAGTGGAATTGCAATGTCATGTTCAAATGTTGTTTTGCATTGCTTTATTCCTTGAGAAATAGTTATACATTTAAAAGAAGAAATAGAGTTTCAGAGTGGCTTTCAGATGCTGTAGGATGTAAAGAAATATAAAATTGAGTACTTGAGCAAAATAGCATTTCAGATGCTTTCATTTATTCCGTAGAAAAACTCATATTTTACAAGGCTCCATTTGATTTCACAAACATAATAGTGTTACAATATTACATGAAATGCATTTTCTTTTCAATCAAAAAGCAAAATTGAAATCAAAGATCCACACAAGCCATGGATGTGACTATGACTGTGACAATACATCTCTAATAATGCCGCGACCACCTAAGATGAAAAGGAAAAACACATAAGCGGCAACATAGTCATTAACCGACATCGACGCTGATGTTAACAATGGTGCACCTCCGCCGCCTCGAGTCACTCTACCTATAAGAGGAAAAGGAGGGGTGTCATGGTCTCACTATGATGTGGTCCTATATATGATGCACTGACAATAGTACAACATACTATTAGCAATGCATTGAAACAATCAATCAAATGTAGTATGAAAGAAGTGAGTTGAAGGAGAAGTATCAACATCATAATCAGCATGTTCTATTTTTCATCATACACTGTTTGTTTCCTTGTGCAAGTACAGGTAAAGTCATGAAGCTGAACATTATTCGAAGACCAAGCATTGAGTAAAACGGCTCCCCTATAAGGGTAGAGCCCCAGATGCTACCCTGACGGTTAAATAGGCTGATTTTAAAAGATATTTCATCATATACATCAAACGAATAGAAATACAACTGAAGGAGTGAAACAAAGAATCCATCAAGTAATGAAACCAACTGTGCATTCATAACAATCAGGGTTGCTTTCTGAAGGCTACAGGTGAACAGTGAGTTTAGTTCACTTAAAGAATTTAATTGAGTATATCTACATCAGAAATTGTTGAATAACTACATTTTTCTGTGCTGATTGTGATCCTATGTCATGAGAGTTTCAATTCCATCAAATCCTTTCGGATAGTGAACAGGCATACATATGCCTTAATGCTTTGTTCTATTTTTCATCATCAAAGAGGACAGATTTTAGGAGCAGTTTGGTACAGTGAAATATAAAAATGCATGAAGAGTACCATGTTGCTCAGGAATACAAATATAAACAGTGCATTTGATGAATGAGTGTCTAGCTCTAGTCGGCTGGTAAGTAAATACAACATTATGGGTTTAGTGATAAAGGGATCATTCCAGGATAACAAGGGAAGAGTAGGTTTTTCTTTCCAAAATAAGTTCTGAGTTGTTAAACTATACATATGATCTAGTGAGCAGCACGTGGTCATGATGTTGCAATGATTCAACTTGGTTTCCCTACGGAGTTCAAGAATAGGAGGTAGGAGTTGCCATGATAAGGTTAAGGAGTGTCAGAAAGACATTAAAATACAGGAAAAATGCAAGCATGGAGGTCCTTTTCTTCTCAATGAACAAATACAAATCACTCTCAAGATCCATGTCAATGACAGTGCTGTGACAAGAGGTCAAATGATTTTTTCAAAAGAGGAAAATAATTATGAATCAGGTTCGAGTGTCATACAACTATCAAGGAAGTTACAGGAATGCCAAAATGGAAAACTGGGTATATGAGTCAAATGAGTATAGAACCATGTTGGAGGTAACAACAAAATTCAATGCTTTAGAAGCCATAATTTGCAATTTCATTTGATTTACTGGTCTTTTATATTTTAAGCAAATATTGCATAGCAGAGTTTCTTTTGTTATAAGTGTCAAGCAAGTGATCTTTTCAGAGTATTGAAGAAGGAGCAAACAGTTTTGTTACCAAAAGAAGTTTTTGAGGTGTCAGTTATGCCTAGGCCATAAACTGAATTCGATGAAAGTATACAGTTTTTGTTAACTCTTACAGGTACTTTCAGTTCCGAATGGTAAACAAGGATGAATAGTTGTTACCCACATTGGCGTTTGTATTCAAAATGTAGTGAATGTGATAATCTACAATACCCATTTTGGGTTTTACATTCAAAAGTAGTTTGACCACAAATGTGAAGATTTTTGTGCTAAGTTGAGCTTCAGAAGAGAAGCAAATACATTTTTCTTTAATAATTCAAAAGACCCATTTTCAGTTTAGCATCAAATATAGAAAAATAGAGTTTCCCTTAAGGATTTTGAGTACCCATTTTCAGGGTTAGTTTCAAAGTGCAGGAAAAATCAATTACAAAGATAACCATGTGAAATCTGGAATTGAATAGAAGGAAAATACAGTTTTATTCAACTTTCTGTGATACCCACAAACATAAATTCTTTTTAAAAGACATAATAGTAAGTTTTATGTTCTGGGTTGAGTCCGAAATCTACAAAGAATATTTGGCGTGGCCTTAGTATGGCCAGAAATTCATTAGCAAGGAAGAGATTTTCTTTAAGTCTCTAGAGAGCAAATGTGACGAAGGAAAATTACCAGCTTAGATTTCTGATGGAGCATTCAAGCTGCGGCCATAACTTTTTGTTTAGTTTCCCGAGGCATATTTATGAGTTTTTGAAGAGCAGTCAAGCTCTTATGGCGAGGATGATACGCAGCAGTGAGCATCAGAAACACACAAAAGATACAAAATTAAGACATTAGAATGTGTTCGCCATGGCCTCAAGGCTAAATAGAGATTATGAAAATCATTAAATAAAGCTTACCTCTGCACAGTAAAGGAAAACAAGAATATAAGCCGAGCTTTCATGGAGTGGACTGCAGAGGTCGAGCTTGAGCTCATAAGGCATGGTGTAACACTCGGAAAATTAAGAGTAATTTTCAAACCCTTTTAACACATCATTAAGGGAAATTAAAAGTGTTCTAAATTTATTCAAACCATAAGTTTCCGAAAAGTCAACATTTCTCATAATTCTTCCAAATGAAATAAAGAGAATTTGAGTTGCATTTCATAAAATAATATCATCATTGTAAATGAAACAAAGCATAAGTATTTCAATGATTTTCTCATATACATATATTCCTCTTCACTTGGAGGAATCAATCCTTCTAATAGAACATCTTTTCTACGCTAAGATATAAAACTTTAACTTCTTAAAATCAATGATACATTAAATACTTTCAAATATACTTCCATTTCAAGTTTCTACAAGAATTTCAAAATGTATATACATAAATAACGGGCTTCACAAGCCAAGTCTGAATGATACATAAGTACATCAATAGCAAATAATCTTGGATCCACCAACCGCCGTGACACCTTGGTCTTCTTGCGAGCTGGGGCCAAGAATGTGATTCAGGCGCCTTTTCCGCCCAACCACGAAGTCCATGACTTCCCCGGGTCCCTTCCTAACTCGAAGGAATCCCCGGCCCTGCATAAAGGAGCCTAGCAACCCGAAACGGTAAAACAGGAGGGCACTCTCAGTGCGTGCCTGATGCCTATATGCATTTCTAACATGAAATAAACACATTTCTTGCAACAGGAGGTGGCAGAGACTCAAATAAATTTCTAGGCTTTTAAAATAAACAATCCATCTATTTCAATGGTACAGTGCTTGGCCAAGCAAAATAATAATAAATGGTAGAATTAGAAGAGGTAATACTACCGTCTCTGTTTTCCCACCTTCGGCACCCTGTCCCGGAAGTTACCATAGTGCAGTTAAATAATACTTAACAGAAACTTAATACATTTTCAAACAGGCTTTCATCTTTTAATCAATTAAAAGAAGTGAATTTTTAGTACATTCCTTATATTTCAGTTGTAAGATGCCATTTATCCTTTGGTAAGTGTCCCCTTTTTTTAATTTGGATAAAGAGCATATATATATGTATATATATCTTGATAATTTTCAGTGCACTACTTGATAGTAAGAACAGTGTTTTCAGTTTTCCATATGCATTTCTATGACTGACAGTTTTAATTCCCTATTTCATTACAGGGTACAGAGTAAAATAATATACTGATACAATGCAATTTTTGTTCAAAAATTATGAGGTTTGGAAGACAATCTTTCATACACATTTCATGTTGTATTATTTTTAACATATTCAAGGTACTTTCCAGTCTATATGGTGTCTCAAACACTTCTGTTATTGTTTTCAGGTTTTAGCAATTCAAAGAACAGAATTCATACTACTTCCTGTTACATGGCTTTTCAAGATTTTTCTGTCCTTGCTTCAGATTCAAGATATTTATAAAACATAATTCATACTACTTTTCTGGGAAAGAGTTTCCTGTTTCAATTTGTATTTGGCATACAATGCATGGGTATCTATTTATATATATATATATATATAGGTATACATATATATGTATATATATGTATGTATGTATGTGCAGTCATTTTGTATATGCATACATATATATATATATATGTGTGTGTGTAGAAATTCATGTTCAGCTGTATAAAATTCGAAGTAAGAAATTCTGATTTTCAAATTTGTGAATTTACTGGCCGTGCATAATTAACAGGGTATTTTACATGGTTTCCTTACTGGCATTGAGCGACCAAAAGGGCTCAGGAAAAGCCCTTGCCCCTCCCATGGGGAGGGGGCGGGCTGTGAGGGCTCGTGCCCTCCACAGGCCGCGGCCTGTGGAGGGCGCGAGCCTCCACAGTCCACGTCCTTCCCATGGGGAGGGCAGGGGAATAATCCCCAAAGCAATTCAAACTTCAAGAGAAAAGAAAAAAACAAAGGAAGACAAAGACATTCGCTCAGTATAATCTGCATTCGGGTTTACCTCAAGACATTTTGGTTTTCATTTAGATGACAGAATTTTTAAACAACAGATATGGAGAAATGTAATTGCACTTGAGAAAAGAATACAGACTTGCCACAGAACGAAAACCCTATTCCTGAAGAAGGAAAATATATCTTATAATTGCAACACAGAATAGTGAGCTGTTACCCAGATTTCAAAACGAAATTGGAAAGGAATTCCCAGTTGTTTGCACTCTAAAACAGGAAATAATTCAGTTCCTTACTGCAGTTCTTAAAAAAATAAAGATAAAAGAAGGCATAATGAAGAGAACCTGGCAAGATTTTGGATCTATTTGCAGATGTTCCACAGTACCTCTTTTTTTTAATTTCCTCTGTTCCAGAGCTCTGCGATGTTCACAATCCAAGTCTTTTTTCTTTCTTAAAGCCTCCTCCTCTTTTTCGAGGATCATGCATGCATTTCCAGTTGACAGCAGTTTTTGCAAGGATTGCCACATGCCCAACAATTTGTTGGTTTTGAGACAGAATTTTCCAGAGCCCAATGCTCTCTCGGGCTGTTCATTCTTAATTCTTTTGGAAGAAAATTGACCATATATCCCAAAACAGATTTATTTATATCCCTTTTATGCAATTATTAACATAAAATTCATTTATGCAAAAACAGATTTATTTTATGTTTATTCTTTTATTTAATTTGTTTTAATTTTTTAAATACATTTCTTTTAATCAAAATATAGATTTAACCCTTTTTGCTCAAATTTATAATGAGAAATAAGGAAATAGAATAAGCCATATAATTTCATGATCTAATTTAACCATATTTCAAATTCGCTATGCTAATCATTTCACGCAATCACATTGTAAAAACGAACATGATCTAATGCAGCTACATGATGTAAGTGGTGTGTGCATAACCAAGAGTTTTCTCCTCTTCTACCCTGTCGAGAAGCTAACCTCCTTTTCCTCAATCACACTCTTGGCCTTCGATCTCCTTGGCCTTCGATCACCTGCCATTCATATGCACTCAAGCATGCAAAACAAAAGAGTATTAGTAACCATTGTAGGAACAATAATTAACTCAACATTTATATGAATGCATTCATTATTCTTGAAAGAAACAATTATATTAAAGCATTGCTCTTAACACATATCATACTTCGTATATTAAATCTCATAAGGTCATGATTAAACATTATCTAAATAAGTCATGGTCAAACTAAGTCAAATGGTCAAAATAAGTCACGATCAAAATAAGTCAATGGTCAAAATAAGTCATGATCAAAATAAGTCAATGGTCAAAATAAGTCAATGTATGAGACGTGACATCCTTCCCCCCTTGAGAAGAGACATCGTCTCGATGTCTAAAAGCAAATTACACAGCAAAATGGAGATATCAGTACTTCGTAAGTCTCTGTAAAAGAAAAAATATATATACTAAGGTCTCAAATGAGGAAAAAGTCTGTCTATGTCCTCTGCATTCTCCCAGGTGGCATTATCCATGAGAATCTTGGTCCCCTTTGGACCTGTGACTCAATACTGGTGTCCATTCCATTCCATTCCATCCATCCATTCCTATGTAGGGATAGAGACTGAGTGGCGGAGAGCAAGCCTGTAAAGCAAGCTGGATTCGCATAAACATAAAGGGCCAGCAAATCTAGGAGACCAAGCTAGAGGTTGCAAAAGGATTTGAACTCTTATCTGGTAGAACTCTAAAGACGCTATCTCCTCACGGTGTCTAAAACTTAGGTTCGCTATACATGACTTTGCGCCATCATGACACCTTCAACTTGCTGCGCAATAAGTTTTCATTTGGGTCTTCCATTTCCTGGAGCATCGGGGCCAATCACCGCACAATAAACTTCTGATACAACTAATGGGAGTGTGTCCAGGCATTTCACCGTCCATAAAAGGGCTAAAGGGTCACCATGCCAAAGAAGCGTAGTGAGGTTATTATAGAAAAATCCACAAAGAACCGATACTCCTCCCACTTATATTGCTGCTCCATACAGTACATGCGGAGGAGATCTTCTACTACCTGGTTCACCCTTTCTGTCTGACCATCGGTTTGAGGGTGATATGCGGAACTAAAATTTAATTTGGTTCCTAGGGAAGAGTTTAATGTAATCCAGAACCTAGAAGTCATTCGAGTGTCTCGATCTGAGATGATCGTCTCTGGCACTCCATGCAACCGGAAGATTTCCTGGACAAATTTTCTTGCTAAAACCATTGATCCATCCTTGAGATTTCCCGGAATGAAATGGGCAACCTTTGTCAATTTATCTACTACAACCAAGATGGTATCATGTCGGTTTTTAGACATTGGTAGCCCCTGTATAAAATCCATAGTGATAACCTGCCATTTATACTCTGGTACCCTGTGAGGATATAAGAGTCCTACCGGATGTACATGCTCAGCTTTGACTTGCTGGCACTCTAAGCATCGGGCTACATGGGACGTAACATCCCTTTTAAGTCCTGGCCAGAAGTACAGTGGCCTAAGTCCTTCCATCGTTTTTGTAATACCGGGATGTCCTGAGTATGGTGCATTGTGGAATTCTTCTAGCACCAACTCTCTCAAGTTTGCAGAACTAGGAATGTACATTCGTCCCTGGTACCTCAAAAGTCCATCTGATTCTAACATATAGCCCTCATATCGACGGTCGGAGGGATTTACCCCAAGGGCTTGTTTCACCCTTTCATAGTGTTCGTCCCCAAAGGAGGATTGCACTACTTGTTGCCTGAAATCTGATTTTATGGTAACCATGGCTGCAAGGTGTCTCCTTCTACTCAGGGCATCAGCCACTCTGTTTTCTTTACCTTTAATATATTCAATCCCAAAATCATACTCACTCAGGAATTCCAGCCATCGCCTTTGTCGGGCATTGAGATTAGGTTGAGTGAAGATGTATCTCAATCCTGCATGGTCTGTTTTAAGTTCGAAAGGCTTTCCCAAGAGATAATGCCTCCACATTTGTAAAGCATGGACTATGGCTGCCAATTCTAAGTCATGTGGCGCATAGTTTAATTCATGTTGTTTTAACTTCCTTGACTCATAAGCTACCACTTGTCCTTCTTGCATAAGAACTGCACCTACCCCTTCTCCTGATGCATCAGTAATAACTGTGAAATGGCCATTCGGATCTGGCACAACTAGGATGGGTGCGGTAGTGAGTTTCTCCTTCAGCAGCTGAAAAGCTTTCTCGCATTTATCGCTCCATTCAAACTTCTTTTCCTTCTTCTGTAGTGCAGTGATGGGAGCTGCGATTGTCGAGAACCCTTGGACAAATTTCCTATAGTATCCTGCAAGTCCCATGAAACTTCAAACTTCAGAGACATTTTGCGGGGCCGGCCAATCCATAATTGCCTTAATCTTCTTCGGATCCACTCTTACCCCTTCTGCTGAGATCACATGACCTAAATAATGCACTTCGGATTGGAAGAAGGTACACTTAGACATTTTTCCATACAACTTATGTTCCCTTAGACGCTGCAACACAATCCTCAAATGCTTCTCATGTTCTTCCTCTGACTTAGAATAGATTAAAATATCGTCAAGAAAAATTAGGACAAAATTATCCAAACAATCTCGGAAGACACTATTCATCAGGTTCATGAAAGCTGCAGAAGCATTACTTAGCCCAAAAGGTAGCACAGTAAACTCATAGTGACCATACCTGGTTCTGAAAGCAATTTTGTGAATGTCTTCTTCCTTCAGTCTCAACTGGTGGTATCCTGATCTTAAATCAATTTTTGAGAATACCTTGGCATCTTTCAACTGATCAAATAAATCATCGATGCGAGGAAGCATATATTTATTTTTGATAGTGACCTTGTTAAGCATTCTATAATCAATGCACAACCTCAAGGTACCATCCTTCTTTTTCACGAAGATGACGGGTGCTCCCCAAGGTGACACGCTTGGCCTAATAAGACCTTGCTTCAGTAATTCCTCTAGTTGGGCCTTGAGCTCAAATAATTCTGTTGTATTCATCCTGTAAGGGGCCTTAGACTGAGGTTCTGCTCCTGGAATCAGATCAATAGAAAAATCAAACACACGCTTAGGCGGGAGCTCAGTCAATTCTGTAGGGAAAACATCCTCAAATTCCTTCAGAATGGGATGATCATTAATTGATTCTTTCTCATCAAGGTCCTTGACTTTTATTGCAAAGATAGAGCATCCCTTCCGACTTGCCTTTTTCAACTGCATGGTGGATACTTGCCTAAGCTCTAATGGCTTTTTAATGCCACAAAGCTCCACTTGGTTTCCTCGGTCATCGAAACACTTAATTGACTTCTCTTCACAATCTACAAGAGCTTTATGTTCAGAGAGCCAATTTATCCCTAATATCACATCGTAAGACCCTAATGGTGCAACATACAAGTTCACCTGCGTCTGAAGGTTAGGGAGTTCAAGTTTGCTGAAATACATGCATTGCTCTACCCTCTTCTCTACCCGGTTTCCATACTGAACTTTCCAAGAATTTGCCATAAAACTTGGTCTAACTGATATTTTAGTCAAAACATGAGGGTCTATGAAACTATCAGTAGCACCTGTATCAATCAGAACAGAAACAGGGCATCCAAATAATTTACCCGATAACTGGATGGGAGTTGCTTGATAATCTGCCTGGCGATTGTCAACCGCTGCATGAATATGATGCTGGTTTCTGTTATTTTGCTTGTTATTTCTCTGAGGGCACACACTGGCGTAATGCTCGCCACCGCAAGTATAACATCCTCCACGAGGTGCCTTAGGTTTGTCAGAAAAATCTCTCCTATTGTTATCATTCCTCTTATTGTAGTTGCCCTTCTTGTTGTTATTGTTCCTGCTTCCTTCATTGCGGTCCTGAGGACTACCATCTCTCTTCAAATTTCTGATTTGTTTGTTTTCATTCCCTTGACTGTCCTGTTTACTCGGACCACCCTGATTGCGATTTCCTTGGAATTTCTTGTTGCCATACTTGGCTTCCCTGCTCTTCCTATAGTTAGCAGCTTGTTGCAATTTGTGTTCCTGTTTGATTGCTAAATCAAAAACTTCATCCATGGTGGCTGGATTGTGCAGATCTATTTCATTTCCAATTTGAGGTCTAAGCCCCAAAATAAATTTTCAGACTCGAAATCTCTCATCATGCTGGTATTGGGGTGCGTACTTAAGCAAGTGAGAGAATTTCTCCCAATATTGAGTCACTGTCATGCCACCCTGTACAAGCATCTGGAATTCTGTCATCTTCTTATCAAAATGAGATTGGGGTAACCACCTCTTCCTAAATAGTTGTAGGAACTTATCCCACGTTACCTTTCCATGCATAAACTCTTATCCGCCCTTTCATTTTCCCACCAAGTAGCAGCCTCACCGGTGAGCTGATATGAACCCCATTCAGCTTTTGTTTCATCTGATAGATTTCGTAGAGCGAAATACCTTTCCATTTCTATAACCCAAGCTTCTGCCCCATCTCCAAAGGTTCTCCCATCAAACTTCGGAGGAGCGACCTTCTTTAGGTCTTTTCCCAGCTCCTCAGCCACCCTATTTAGTTTTTCCTCCTTTCCAGGTGGTTCAATATTAGCTTCCCCTTCAGTTTCCCTTGCGTTTAATCCTTGATGGCCATCTTTCCTTCCTTGTTCTAATTCCTCAATTCTAGCCCCCTGGCTCTGCAGCAAGGCTAAAATCTGATCTAATTTATCATTGGGACCTTCACGAGATCTCCCAATTCGTTGGTACACTCTATTTTCCATTTTAGGTTACCCTGATTAAGACACAACGTCATACGTAGTTAGGCATAGGTCCTAGAGTTGAACCATGCTGCTCTGATACCAAGATGTAACACTCGGAAAATTAAGAGTAATTTTCAAACCCTTTTAACACATCATTAAGGGAAATTAAAAGTGTTCTAAATTTATTCAAACCATAAGTTTCCGAAAAGTCAACATTTCTCATAATTCTTCCAAATGAAATAAAGAGAATTTGAGTTGCATTTCATAAAATAATATCATCATTGTAAATGAAACAAAGCATAAGTATTTCAATGATTTTCTCATATACATATATTCCTCTTCACTTGGAGGAATCAATCCTTCTAATAGAACATCTTTTCTATGCTAAGATATAAAACTTTAACTTCTTAAAATCAATGATACATTAAATACTTTCAAATATACTTCCATTTCAAGTTTCTACAAGAATTTCAAAATGTATATACATAAATAACGGGCTTCACAAGCCAAGTCTGAATGATACATAAGTACATCAATAGCAAATAATCTTGGATCCACCAACCGCCCTGACACCTTGGTCTTCTTGCGAGCTGGGGCCAAGAATGTGATTCAGGCGCCTTTTCCGCCCAACCACAAAGTCCATGACTTCCCCGGGTCCCTTCCTAACTCGAAGGAATCCCCGGCCCTGCATAAAGGAGCCTAGCAACTCGAAACGGTAAAACAGGAGGGCACTCTTGGTGCATGCCTGATGCCTATATGCATTTCTAACATGAAATAAACACATTTCTTGCAACAGGAGGTGGCAGAGACTCAAATAAATTTCTAGGCTTTTAAAATAAACAATCCATCTATTTCAATGGTATAGTGCTTGGCCAAGCAAAATAATAATAAATGGTAGAATTAGAAGAGGTAATACTACCGTCTCTGTTTGCCCACCTTCGGCACCCTGTCCCGGAAGTTACCATAGTGCAGTTAAATAATACTTAATAGAAACTTAATACATTTTCAAACAGGCTTTCATCTTTTAATCAATTAAAAGAAGTGAATTTTTAGTACATTCCTTATATTTCAGTTGTAAGATGCCATTTATCCTTTGGTAAGTGTCCCCTTTTTTAATTTGGATAAAGAGCATATATATATGTATATATATCTTGATAATTTTCAGTGCACTACTTGATAGTAAGAACAGTGTTTTCAGTTTTCCATATGCATTTCTATGACTGACAGTTTTAATTCCCTATTTCATTACAGGGTACAGAGTAAAATAATATACTGATACAATGCAATTTTTGTTCAAAAATTATGAGGTTTGGAAGACAATCTTTCATACACATTTCATGTTGTATTATTTTTAACATATTCAAGGTACTTCTAGTCTATATGGTGTCTCAAACACTTCTGTTATTGTTTTCAGGTTTT
>VDFB02134103.1:0-15874 GCA_007258455.2 Sequoia sempervirens | reverse complement strand
CCATTGGCATTTTATCAACAAGCGCCGATGTAGGAGATCTATTTATCAAATAACAAGTAGTGGTAGTAGCTTTAGCCCAATTTTTTTTTCTAGACTAGCTCCACTCAATATGCTCCTAGCTTTCTCCATCAATGTTCTATTTATTCTTTCTGCAACTCCATTTTGCTATAGAGAATGCAGAGAATACTAAGTTTTCTTTTGTCTTTTAATCTCATAATCTATACAAAATCCATCAAAGTTTGTAGAATAGTACTCACCACCATTATCAGTCTTCAAACATTTAATTTTCTTTCCAATCTGAGTTTCTACCATAGCCTTGAACTCCTTAAAATGACTGAAAACTTTAGATTTACTCTTTAAAAAATACCCATGTTCTCCTACTAAAATCATCAATGAAAGTAACATAATAAACTAATTTACCAATGGAAGCAACATCAACAAGACGAAATACATCAGAATGAATTAGATCTAAGATACAGGAAGACTTATGAGAAGACGAGTAAATTTGAACACGGTTCTATTTACCATAAATACAATGCTCATAGAAGTCAAACTCTAGATTGCAATCATTCAACCCCTCAATGAGGTTCTTATTTTTCAAGGATTTTAAACCCTTCTCTCCAATGTGGCCAAGCCTTTGGTACCATAACATGGTCTTCTCTATAGGAAATTTTGATTTCGTTGATAGAGCACCCTTGGGTACCCAAAAGCCACGACCATCTGTAGAAGAGGAAACCATCTCTTTTTTTAGCGAAGTAGTTTTTGGCTTAGTTTTATCAAAAGTGCTATTACATTCAACTGTGCATTCATCAAGATGATACAATGCACCCATTCTAATTCCTCTCGCTATCACCATAGCACCTCTCACCATTTTCACACTTGCTTCAAAAAACTGTACATGCATATCCACATCTATTAGCTTGCTAATAGATAATAAATTTCTTGCTAGTTCTGGGATATACAAGACACCATCAAATTGTCTAACTCTACCATCAGTAAACTTCACATGAATACTACCATGGCCAACAATATCAAGGAAAGAATCATCAACCAAATATACCTTACCACCATCATGGTTTTCATACTTACTAAACCAATTTTTATTAGGAGTCATGTGGAAAGATGCACTTGAGTTTATCAACCATACATTATCACTTGCATGAGTGGCCAAGGCTGCAATAAAGGAATCTCCATCTTCCTTTTTAGACTTAGAATCAGAATCTTGCTTCTTCTTCTTCTTTTTCTTCTCTTCTTTACATTCCTTTCGAAAGTGTCCTGGTTTGCCACAGTTCCAGCATATGACCTTGGACTTACTAGGAGACCTTGATCTCCCCTTATTTTTAGACTTGGAATGACCATGCTACTTCTCATCTTTTTCTTGTTCATTTTGTCTTCCTCGAACACTCAAAGACTATTTGGTGTTCAAAGATACCTTCTTCTCATCTCTTTGGAGAGTAGAGAACCGACAACATCCTTCATCTTCAAGATGATATAAGTGCTCCTAATGGCCATGACTAGGCTATCCCATGATTCGGGCTGCAAACACAACAAAGTTTGGAATCTTTATTCTTCATCCATCTTAACCCCAATTGAGGTCAACTGAGTCACCAACATATTGAATGCTTCCAAATGCTTAGAAATTTGTCCACCTTCTTCCATTCTCAAGGAATTCAACTTTTTCCTCAATAAAATCTTATTTACTAGGCATTTGGCTTGGTATATCTCAACCAAATTCTTCCAAAGATTCTTCGAAGTGGATTCTTCATGGAAATTTATTAGGATGGAATTTGTAAGACATAGTCTAATGAGACCTTTAGCTTTTCTATCCATTACATCATATTTTGCAGCCAAAGCTGGATCCATAGGCCTCTTGACATTTTCATCCACTACATCCCATTTTTAGCTTCCACATTTCAAAGTTCATGCCAAAAAAATTATCCACCTCCATCCTCCCAAATATGCTCACCATTCAAAAAAGATATCTACAACAAGATCACAAAGTATCCTCTGCACAAGCTCCCACTCAAACCTTGATTAACTCAAAAAACCCAACAACCCACAACTAAAACCAAAGGTGATCAAGATCTTATACCACTTGTAAGGAAATTAGAGTAATGAAAACAATTTCCTATGCCAATCTTGAGAAGAGATACTATGAAAACTTTAAAACTAATTTAACAGTTATAGAAAATCTAGAAACACATTCATAACAAAAATAAACAATGAACACAAGATATACACGGGGAAAACCATTTTGGGTGAAAAACCCCACACTCGAAAGCCTACTCAATGTATTTCAAATCCAACAAGATTACATATACTTGTAGAGTAAGTCTTTTACATGAGTTTCACTAGTAAACAATTCTAGAAGAATTTTGGTAGCAATTCGATAGTATAATAGTACTTGCAAACTCAACACCCAAACTAATCCCCAAACCTTCAATTTATAGACCTTCAGTTATACAAGAAACCATATGTGGTTTACAAAACCATGTGCAAAACCTCTCATGAGGTGTATTTCCCAAAAATGCAATATTTCGATCTAAAATTAGGCTCTCACGTCCACAATAGTCTCCCTAATTTTTGACCCTCAAAGATGTCATAAAATTTGTCATAATATCTCTAAAAATAATCCTTCCATGATATACTATCACATGGGCATCTTTTGACAACTAATATTTCTATTTTCAAAGCACTGACAAAGTGAAACAACTGTAGGAAAATCTTAAGTGAAAATAAAACAAATCTACAAAAATAGCAAGGTTGAGACACCTCATTTCCAACATATATTTTTCCCTCTTTACTTGATGTGTTTTCCCCCCAAATCAATCAACAGGGGAATGCAAGGGGGCAATGCAAAATTTTCTTAATATTTTAATAAGAAATTTGTTGTACATTTGAATTTGTAGTTTAGTTAATAAAATGTTTAGAAAATTTCCTAAAGTTGAAGAGTTTGCTTATTGTGAACAGGAAACCAACTGTCATAGATTTAAACAATCATGTTTTGGTTTTGGTGGCCTTATGTTGTGCAGATTTGGTGTTACAATGTGCATGAAGTTGTTGCAAATTATGTGGTACAACACGGGGAAGTGACAATAATTACGTAGGTATTGTGTTTGATGCATGGAGCACAACGTGTGAAAATATAGATTAGTAGAAATTGTTTGATTTGTTTATTGCACATTGCATCTATTGCTACAGGTTATTTATAAATGTATTTGCTAGAAGTTAATAAGAAAATGTACTATTGTTTATGGATATAGCTCAAAAATTGGGTGAACCACGTTAAAATTCTTGTTGTCTCACTATTTTCTATGAATTTTTTATTTCTCTGTTATTTTTGTTTCATATTTAATTAAAACTACATATAACTGATAATTCATCCTTCTATTTCTTGCCTACAATTCCTAATAGAAAGTTTCCCTTCATATAAATTTTGTATTTATTTTTAGGATAATTTTTTTTAAAGTCTTTACATGCCATAAGAATATAAACACTTATTTTAACCTTAGGAAAGCCACTACAAATTACAATATGAAGTTGTTAGAAACACTTCTTTATCAAAAGTATAATTTAATATTTTCACCCATTTTAGATATTTATTATTCAACTAGCCCTAAGCAATTATTACACCTTAGTAAATAGGATAATCATTTAGTAACTAGATAATCAATTAATTATTCTTCGATTTTGACGTGATTTTTTTATGTTCATAGATTGACTCTAACAATGGCATCTGAAAGCAACCAGAAAGCCTATGAGGCATTAGAACTAACCAATTAGGCTTTGTTAAACAAAGTTTCCCAACTAGCTTCTTAAGTACAAGAAATTAAACAACAAGTCATGGATAAAAAAGTCGCCCACATGACAAAATATCCTCTAATAATAATGAGGTTGCTTCCCAAAATAATTCTAGGCATATAAAAAAAATAAAGAAGAAAACTAACAAAAAAATAAAAGAAAGCAACAATAGAATCATGAATTGATTGAGGAGGATTTAAGTTCCAATAATTATAGTTTTAAGTCCCCTGATAGCAACAACAAAAGGAAAATAAAGAAGGAATTAAATAGTTTTGCTCAAAAAATTAAGTTACCTGAGTATAATGGAGAGACAGGAACTGGGGAAGAAGCATAACAGTGGTTGACTAATCTTGAGCGATATTTTGATTTTCAAAATACTAGTAGTCATGGTAGAACACAAATTTCCACCTATCAATTGAAAAATAATGCTTTAAACTGGTGGCAAGATACCCTTGTTACTAGAATTTTTTTCCTATGGCTCAATTAGGTAGAAGCTTTCTCCTAGAAAGAAGGAAAATGGTACATTTGTCTTAACCTTCCATGTTACATTCAATCATACAAATGAAACAACTTTATAAGATTACAAGAATGCAAAAGTATTACATTCATACAGGTGAATGAAACATAAAAGATTTCACAATCTTCTGAAAATGTAATCTTTATTGAGTGTAATTTGGTGCATGTGTCCCACACAATGAAGTCGTGAGACTAACTTACTCATTTGATACAAATAGAGACCAAAATATGCGTAAATGAGTAAATGTTGGAAACTAAACATGTTTAAAAGGTAACCAGCCATTGCCTGAATGACTTGTACTGCAACTAGATATGCTCCCTTTTGTCTTGCCTTGCTCTTCATAGTTCCTTGTTCCCTAGGTGTCTGGTGTCTGGTTGCCTGCATTGAGTAAAGAAATGGATTAGAACAATAGGTTCTAAGCAATGAATGGTTACATTCTGAACATGCACATTTACCCATTCACACATATATTGATTCCTACATGCATCAAATGTAAGTTCCTGTAATAAGTGTCTATGAAGGCCAAAATTGAAGAACATTACACATACTTAGGAAAGGCATTTTATTTCTAACTTGTTTGTTTCATGTGCAGCTACAGGTGCAATCATCTATCTGATTAAATGAGTGGTGCAAGTGAGGCTCCCACGAGGGTTGATCCTAGCTCATAATTTATGCACAACCTTTTAGGTATATTTAAGTGCATCCAACATAGATTACCATGTCACAAATTTACAACTTTTTTTGAAATATAGACTGCAATTGTAGCATGGAAATAATAGGTATGTTTTCATTAAGATGGTGAAGAGGGCATAAAACAACATGATCATTCAAAAGTATTGTTATCAAGAAACAACATGAAATAAAATTTTGTGTTGTTAAGTCATGAACCTATAGCTGCAACACTGGAGCAAATTACTTATAAAGGACTCTCAATCTTTGGAGGAGTAGTGCTAGTTTGAGAGCAAGTTCTTTTTCAAATGCAAAGAAACTCACATGATGAGAAACGGAGCATATGAACTATTATAGGATGTTGAGGAGTTGTCATGATGAAATGCAGTCGTTACAAAATATGAACTAAATAAAATGTGGCATAGTATCTCATGAAACTAGTACAGTAAATATACGTAGTATATTAAGAGATGGTGAGATCATGGAAAGCTATTAAAATGAGTAAAGAGGTATTCTACGAATCTGCTTCAGGTTATCAAACATGTGATTTTATCTATTGATCACTCATGGGTCACTATTATACATAAAATGAAATGAATTCTATAGGAGAGGAACTTACAAACCTACTTGGCATTTTAAGTTTCAAGCCAAAGTATCATCACAGGGAAAATAAAATATGGTCACGGCCTGGAGAAACCCTCGAGTACATTAGAAAGTGACATGAGGTCATGATAAATCTAATTTTGTAAAGAAGTAAGCCTGAGATCTGTTGTATATATCCACTTATTCTAAAAATTAAGAGCTCTCACAGGAATCATGGCAGTGCAGTTAGTGAAATATAGAAACCTTAGTAGATTTTGTTTGAAATATAAAAGCAATTGAGGCTTGGAAGCCACGGCTTAACTTTTACTCCTGTGTGCATTCCCAATTCAAGGAATAAGGAGAAGGAATAAGAAAGCCTTAAGGTCGAACCATGATCTAGATTGGGCAAAGATCTACAGGAATACAAGAATAGACACATACCCAGATGCCAAAAGTTAATCTTTCAACTCAGAATGAGGCCTTTTTCCTATGAAAAGAAAGATACAAATACAGAAAAACCTCATGATATCCCAGCATAGCCATAGGTGTGTTGAAATACAGCAGAAGATTCTAGAAAGATTAATGGTGTGGCCAGGTAAAAGAAATATAGAACATGTGATAGATCAATGGAAATCATATGGCCACGGCCATTTAAATTTTTTGTATTTACAATAGATAATATTGCAAACAATAGGGAAGACTGGGTGCTTGAAAACCCACGATGGCAGCCAGTCACAGAGATTAAAAAAGAAAAAGAATCAATTGAAAATGTAGCCACGGCCTGCAAAGATACATGAGAAGGGTTTTTACCCTGTTTCTTTTCAAAAAAATACAAAGAACAACCATGGCCTCATGAATACAGAGGGATTTTATCATAAATTCAGAGTGTCCTTCATTACAATGGAAACAAAAGGGAATTCATCCAGTGTTCGTATTTAAGCTTCAAAAAAAAACTCTTCAATAACGACTTCAAGCAAAAAAGGACATTAATGGGAAGTAGAGAACTGATAAAATTTCCATATCTGCAACAAGATCGGACTTACCATGAATGCCAGGTTCAAGATCCATAAGAAAATCATATAGAAAATGGAGATTTCCAGCCAAGGCTTGAGTTAGGGTTTTCCTCATGGCGGCCACAGTTTCTTCATGAAGCTTCTTCAAAATGATTGAATAATACCTTTCATTCTTTTGTTTTGATTTTGGAGTTTTCATAACCCTAAAAGGCCGATAAGTAAGTTTCAAAGATATTTTAAATGTTTTCCATTTATTTGTGGAGTTTTGCATTTTAATATTTTTTGAAATAATACTTCATTCCCTATATTCCCTTATGTTGTGCCACGATGACCTTACAGAATTTCTCTTTACCTGAAATTGTGGGTAATATAAATTTTCCTTTTATTTTTGCATTAAGAAAGAGAATGTAAGATATATGATTTACATGATGTTTTTATGAATCATTAAAATCATATATATTTATTTTTATGCAAAAATGTTATGTGCTCCTTTTGACAAGGCTTTTTCAAGGAGTTATCCTTTAATGAAGGATTTGTTTTGATTTATAACTTTGCAAGTATCTAGGGAGGTTGGAGGAATTTTTCCAACACTTGGAGGGAATATTGGAGTTTTTGTTGCTTTTTTGTTGCTTTGGAGAGCATATAGGCATTAATAAATTGTGCATTCATATTTGTTATGGTCTTGCATGACCTTTTCAACCAAAATGAGCTTTTTTCAAGGGGATTTAAAGCCTAGATTTTAGGCATGATGGTTGCATCTGACCCAAGGCTTTCTAAAGCCTTGTTTTGTGGAACAACCTAAGGGTGAGATACTTAGTCACATTTGCTACTCATTGTGGAGTTAGTTCTCATTATGCAATTTTGGGAGTTAGTGATTCCTACAATCCTTTCTCAAACTTGTATTTTTTGTAACTCAGTATTCTAGAGTATGATATACAGTGGATACCTTGGATGCCTCTGATTATATTATTTGCCTTCTTTGTTCTTGTAGAATTGTGTTCCATCAAGTGATTGATCAAGCTTCTTGTAAATTTTCTTTTCTTTTAGCTTTGTCTCATGTATTGTGCCTTTTCTGCAAAAGTATGGCTATGCAGGTTGTAGATTGTGTTTCAAAGTTGTGTGTAATCTTTCAAATTGTGAAAGTTATCATTCCTTCTTGAAAGTGTACGCAAGTCAAACCTTTTTACAAAAAATTTATGCATAAACTTACAACAACATGTTGTGCATTTTAATGTCAGTTATCATCATTCAAGTGTATGACAGTCTGAGTATTTATAGCTCTTATTGGTTTGGTGAATCACCGTAGAGTTAGATTTATGTTTTAAGTATTTCAATTTAGTTTATCCTTACCATTTTCCCCATCAAGTTAATAGTTTAGGTGATATTACCAGTGAGGAAGCTGGCCTTTCCCAGATGTTTGGTCTTGTTCAAATTTCATATTTTAAAGAGATCATTCCCATGTTACACTGGATTGTTGAATTTCACATTCAACAAGGTGCATCAAGAGTTAACAACCCTATGATTCCTTAATTTGCAAGCACATAAAATTAAATGGTATCAATTTAAATTACTCTTTCGAAAAAATATCTTTCAAATAATTTTATACAAGAGTGGCAAAATGAATTTTATGAAATCAAATGAAGAGTACAAACCATTAATGAATATAAACAAAATTTTGAACGATTAAACCATTTTGTACTTTTTATAGAAGGTAGAGATTGAGTAGTACATTTTATAACTAGTTTGAGAGAGGAATATAGAGAAAATGTTTGGTGTGGGAAACCTACTACAATCGATGAAGCAGCTCAAATGGTAGAACAATTTAAAAAACATAATAATTTATTACAATAGAAATGAGAAAAGAATAAAATGATACATAATGACTCTTTCTTTGAATCAAGAAGGAATAGGGATCAATAACATCATAATAAAATTCATTGTTGTATGGATAGTATACCTACACAAAACCCTAATTGTATACATCTAAAAATGGTCTGGAAAAGATAATTAATTAAATACGACTTATTTGATTAATTAACCTTAAATTCATCTACTTAATAAATAAATAGAAATATTTATTTATATTAAGTTCACTATTAATTCTTCTATTTTATCATATTATTTTCCTCTTAATTAAATAAACAAAATTAAATACTTTGTTTTATTTAATTATTATTATCATTATTATTTCTTCTATACTTTATCCATTAATTCTCTCTTAAATTAAATACACAACTTCAATAATTTGTGTAATTTAATTATCTTATCATATTTCTTCTTAATTAAATAAAGATATCCTAAAGATTTATTTAATTATCATATTCCTCTTTATTAAATAAGCAAATATTAAATATTTTTTTTATTTAATTAAATTTTCCTATTTTGCTAAATTGAATAAATTAAAAATATTCAAATAAAGACATAAATCAAATATTCCTCTTTTCACTCACCAATAAAATTAGACTTTTCAAATCTAATTAATTCAATTGGCATTCACGGGAAAGCTTCAACGACAAACTTGCAGGCAATCCTCTCAATCTTCTTCCTCTGATCTTTCTTATCATCTTGCCTGATGTTTTCATGGGGAGGAACAATCTCCATGATCAGCTCAAGCTTCTCCATCTCTCACCATTCAATTCTCTAGATTGAATCCAAGCGTCTGTTGTGCTGCCCCTATGCAAATGTCCTATCGTGAAATCTATAAATACAACCTTCTGAAGCATGAAAATGGTCTGTGAAATCCCAATTTGTGCAAACTTACTCTACAGGAATATCAATCAATCAACCATAGCATTTAGCAATAGCATTTTAGCATCATAGAATCATAGCATCAATAGAATTAGAATCACGGCTGCATCATAGTTTTGTTGTAGCTTTCATTCATTAGATTTCATGTCAGAATAGATTACAAAGATCATTGTATTTAGCATCATTCCATCCTCTAAATTGGCATTTTAAATAGTCATATTACTTACCCAATCTGAGAGCCTTCTGTGACTTGATAAATATTTGGAGATAGGAGACAATGAGATGCTTTCAAGCTTTTCTGTGCTTTAAATTAGTTTAATTCATGTTAATCTTGATATAATGTTTCATTAAGAAGTTTTTTAGTTGCTTTACTTATTCACACTTTCATTTTGACGCCCACCGTGGGGCTCCAACCCCATGTTTTTAACAAGTTTTTTTTGAAAAGCTTTCATACAGGAATCTAGCATAACTCTTTCAGTGTGATCAGAAGATTCTGCAATGCTTTTGAGCCAAACTATAGCACTTCTAAAGAAAAAACTATAACGCTTTGGAAGATTGTTTTAGTGCTTCAACCAAAAAGCTTTTAGCAGTTTGATTGCCAAATTTCAAAGTTGTTTCAACACATCCAACGATTTCTATAGCACTTCTGAAGGATTTTATAGCACTTATGACACTTTCTATAGCACTTTTGAGCATTTCTATAACACTTTTAATCTCTGTTATAGTGCTTATGTAAATTGTTATTTGAATCCAACGTGACCACGACCAATAACTTCATTTCTTCAGTTGGTTTAAAATTTATCAATCCTAGGATAACCACTTCTTCAATTTGGTTTAAAATTTATCAATCTAGGGTAGTAACCAAACATTTCAATTTGGGATTAAAAATGAACACCATGTCTTTTTATGAAGCAATATCTTCATTGTGAAGCAACATCTTCACATAGATAGAAAATTGTCATTTGGGATCTAAAATTTGAACAAGTTGATTTCTGTGTTTGTGTGGTGATAGGAATATGCTCTCCCCTTAACTGGGTGATCAAAATGCCAAACTCATCCTTTTTTTTATGCATTTTCAAGCTTTATTAAATCCTTTAGAAGGCCTACCATAGTGGGAAAAAGTACTCACCCTATGGGAACAACCTAAGTGGGTAACAACCAAAGCTAGGTTTTCCACCCCACTCTAAAATTTAAAGCGAATCTAGGGAAACCCACCTTTTCCAGAAATGTGCATGACAACCATCCCCAAAACCTTTTTTCTCAAGGTTGGGAGGTCTCCTGAGGGAGTTTATCACTTGTTGCTCTGAACAAAAACCCTTTCTAAGAACCTAGTGTAGTATCTAGCCAAGTTAGTAACCAGACATTGTAATACTCGCAATGCAAGGGGAGGGAAGAATTTTCCCCCAAGACACTCACCATATAATTTCCAAGGACTTTTTTCTTAGGGTATCAAGAAATCTAACCTTGAGTACGCACCTAGAAAAGACAAAAACATGGGCACCCTCTAAGGGGTGACATGGCTGTGTGAGTTGACACAATTTTAAGCTGTGGGCTGTTGAGTATAACGATGACCTTTTGACTATTAAGAGTGAGTCAGTCTGAAGTGATTTACTATTATCAAACTAGTGAAAATAGGACCATGCGTGGTTCTTTTGAACATACACTATCTATTTAGATTATAGCTCTTAAGAACAACTGTCTACATTTGATTGTTGTGTATTTCAAAATCATTAAAATTCAGATAAAAGATCATCCTAAAAAATATAACTTGGACAAAATCAAACTAGGAAATACATGATTAGAGATTGGAAAACCACAAATTTTTTTAGGAAATCTCTTGCTAAAAGAATAAAAAACCCAAGAAACCACTTAGTTACATAAACCTTTTAAAAAGAAGACATTTCTTGTATCAGAATAGGAAGATTTTGCTTCATCCATAGGTTTCATGATTTCACTAGGGGTTACACTGATGATTATTCTTTAGAGCCCTTGTATTCACAAGCCTATATTCAGAGAAGAGCTCTTTCACAGGAACCTAACCGTAGTCAATGTATTCATCAATCCTCCATCCCACAACCCGCTATAGAATACTCCACCAGACCTAATCAGTTCTTACAGTAGATAAATCTTGGAAACATTAGGTTTGTCCTCCAAAATCAGGGAATTACCACCACACCTTATGACCATTTGGCGACCTATAGCTCTCGTTCAACAACCAGTGCTAACCACACCAATATTTCAGCCCGGTAATGTACACATTGAAGGTACCCAAACAGACATTATTAGTAGTTTGAGAACATTCATTTTTGAGAAAAATGAAACACCCCATCAATTTCTCATAACATCCATAGTCTTAGATGGAGAAGAAGAAAAAGTAGACATAATAGTTGCAAGACCCATATTACCACCCCCCACTTGGCAATAAACAAAACAATGCTTCTATCATTTGTTATCGCATTATTATAGTGCTTCCACAGTTGAAAACAATGCTTCTACCACTTGTTTCAGCGCTTCTGCCACATATTATAGCGCTTCTACCACATATTATAGCACTTCTATAAAAAATAAAGTAAACTCTGTCAGAGTCAAAAATCAGTGTCATAGCACTTCTACACTCTATTCTAGCACTTCTGCACTATCTTTTAGCACATTCACAGTCTAAAACAATGCTTCTGCCATCTGTTTCAACACTTCTGATCAATTTGATAGCACTTCTATTAGTATCAAACATTACTAGTGTCGACCAGTCTTACAATGCATCTGTGGTCTATTTTAGCACTTCTACTCTGTTGGACAACATTTTTACCTGGCCTTTTAGTGCTTCTGTGTTCTATTTCAGCGCTTCTACCTTCTGTTTTAGCACTTCCATAGAACTAAAAAATAGAGACCTTTCAGAAATGTCTGACAGATCAGTTACCATTAGAAACTCAAGTTTTTACCAGTCAAAAAAATTTCACAATTCAAACAGTGTCCTAAAAACTTGAAACAAGGTAGGTTTTTACAAGTCAAATTTTTTTCAAACATAAACCCAGATCTTGCAAAATACAAAGTGTCAAATTATCAAAATAAATCTAGATTATTGAGTCAAGTTTCCTCATTAGGATTCTAACATCCTACTATCATGAAACAAAATTTAGTAATCGAATTTTCAAATTAGCCTCATCAATAGAACACATCATTTTATTTGGCTTGGTTAAAATAAAATTGACACTAATCAAAACATAGAAGATCCAAGTTTAGTGAAAACAACCAAAAATTTGTATGCCAATCTTGACAAGGTTGCAAAGAAAAAAACTTAGAGAAAAAGAAACTGAAAATCCAAACATGACTGAAGAAAACCCCTTTTACCGATTTCAACAACATGAAAACAATGAAATAACAAAAGAAGATATACAACACGCCCAACAAGACCCAAATTTTCATAAATTTATGGAAAAGGTCTTAGAACAAGACATGGAGAAATATCTCTTAATGTTAGCAGAGTTAGGTGCCAAACTTCTGAAAGATTTCAACATCGATCGGTTGAAAGAAACACCTTGAACAAATGAAATAGTATCAAACCACACCTAGGACACAGATCAAGTGGTTGCTTTAACAGTTCAAATGAAAAATCTACAACAATAGATTTAGAGTATGCAAACAAGAACCACCAAGAAATACTTATTACATGACATTTGTCCTTACCCTTTTCATCTGAGTGTGGATATGTTACCTTTCCCTAGACATTATGAATTTCCTAAATATGATAAATACAATGGTAAATTGGACCTGATTGACCATGTAAGGGAATTCATAACAATGAGCCTCGAGTTTGCACAAGAAGATACCTCATGAGGTTATTTCCTAGGAGTTTGGGAGCCCATTGTATGGAATGATTCTCCAATTTACAACTAGGGATTCGATCCTTTGAAGAACTAGTCAACAAATTCATCTCTGAATTCTCCTTCAACATACAACATACAACATGACATAACCATAAAAGATCTGTATAACTTGAAATAGAAAAACAGTGAGACATTCCTATCATTCTTACAATGTTGGAGAAAGTTGTTCACTAGATATCTTTGATCCATACCTGAAGAAGAGAAGATTGATTTATTTATTGACAACTTAAATGATCAGATGAGTTATAGAATTGAATTGCAATGTCCCCCAACATTTAAAAAAGTAATCAAGAATGGGCTTAAAATTGAAGAAGCCCTAGTCAAATGAGGAGTGATTAAACACTACAATGATACACCAAACAACACAAATTACTATGGAAACAATGACAAGCCAAAATTTTGGTAGAAAAATAGAAATACTGGAAGCACTGATGCTACAACTGATAATACAAAACCAGTATTCAATTTGATAGCAACAATTTTCAAAACAAATCAAAATGAAAACCAAAACAAAAATCAAAGCACTACTCAAAATAATAACACTAAAAATGGGGAATCTCGATCGTCATACCAAAGACAATCCAATCGACAGAGATTCACCCCATTAGGACAAACTTTGGAATCAACAATGAGAGAACTCATTGCAAACAAGCTCATTACCCTACCAGAAGCACGAAATTGGGAGCCAAAGGTGAAACCATCCTGGTGGAATGATGAGAATTATTGTAATTTTCATAACAATAATGGACATAAAACAAATGACTGTATGCAACTAAAACATTTGATACAAGACTTGATCGAAGCAAAGAAGGTGTTTTTCAAAGGGCATCAAACAAACAATGATCACACTGCATTTACCAATCCATTACCCAACTACAAAAAAAAAGAGTCTTCTTCAAGTGGTAAAGGAAAAAGTATAAACTATGTCTATGACACAACTATTCTTTTCCTTTTTGAGGTTGAGAAAAATGACATTGATAATTAGATAAATTCCATAAAAATCAATGACATTGAGTCCCTCAACATGATACCAAGCACAAACACATCAGACAATCAAATCAATGTCCTAAAGATCAGGGAAACACAAGACCATCAACAAGTCAATATGACGACAAGGGGGCAGTCCAAGGTGATATTAAAAGGAGTTTCATCCAAAAAAACTCCTCCCACATCACATCAATACAACATCATGGACCAATTACAAAAGATACCTGCACAAATATCCATTCTATAACTTCTCAAAACTTCACCATCACATAAAGAAGTTATGTGATGGTGAAATTTTGAGAAGTTATGTGATGGTGGGACATCTTACCACACCTCATTATTTGTCATTCTTTGAACAAGATGATGTGTCATTAAATCACCCACACAATGCAACCTTGCATATAGAGGTTCTAATCCATAAACACCACGTCAAGCATGTCTTAATAGATGGAGGAGCTGGGTTAAATATTTGTACTTTGAAACTGATTCATGCACTAGGATATTTTGACAAAGCCATTGATGCTAGAAGAAAGATAACAATAAAAGCATATGATGAAGAGGAAAGGTCTTCCAAGGGGCTTATTGTACTTCCAATTCAAGTAGGGTTGACTGTCAAAAACATTGTTTGTCAAGTGTTAGACAAGGATCTAACATATAACATACTATTAGGTCATCCATGGATCCATGAAATGCAAGTGGTACCCTCAACATACCATCGATGTTTGAAATTTCTAGTCAACACACAAGAGGTTACAATATCTGCTAACAACAATAATCTACAGACTTGCAATATGCTAAAGGAAAATAAAGATACTTTGGTACCCCACAACAGAGAAGTCAACACTTCCACTTCATCCAGTAGTGAGAGCCAACCCAATTTCAAATCTAAATGGGTTGAGAAGAAAGACCAGGAAAAGGAAATGACTGTTGCATACATAACTTTATAAAACACTAAAGGTCCTATAAATGAGTTATCACAACAATTTGCAGACAAGGTCCAGTTGAAAGACAAAGGCTTAGGAGAATATTCCCTTGAGCAATCTCTGTTTTTATCACAATTGCTACCATCACCAAAATCATATGGACAACCCATATCAAACACACCAAGTTCATCACAACCAATCACAACTCTAAATGAAAGGTTTATAAAAGTAGGTACCCTTGAAGATGAGTCAGAGGATAAAGCCATTCTCAATTGGCTATACAAAGATGAAGAAGCCTCCACATCAACAAGTATTAGTATCAAAATAGAGCAATATGGAAAAGGGAAGGCTATTTTAGAAAAAAAATGAGCTATGAAGGGAAAGGACCAATTGGAAAGAGAAAGGATGGTATTATAGAACCTATTCAACCCCTAACACTATAGCCTAAAGACAAAACAAGATTAGGCTACATAGGGGAAACAAAAGAGGAAGTAACTCAAAAAGTGATAAAAATGATTCTACAAATGAGAGATGGTTTCGACATAGATTCCAACGAGTATGAATGGGATCATTTATCTACTACATCATACACTGATAAATAAATTGATGTAATTCTAGCATATACACCCATACGAGAGGAGGGAAAAAGTTAAGGAAATAGACCATTTATTATGGAATCCATAAATATCGATGACTCAACCGAGGACGATTAGACATTGAGTGAAATAGAAAACTTGGAGGTGAGTACTG
>VDFB02134102.1:0-12379 GCA_007258455.2 Sequoia sempervirens | reverse complement strand
CACAACAATAACACTCTATATTCTCTCAACAAACACCACATCTTCATTTACAAGGTGTTTCCCTAGCACAACAATAATAATAACACTTATATTCTCACCAACAAACAATTAAGACCATTTTACAAGGTGGTTACAATTTCATTTGAATGAGGAATCTCCCACCATCGATTGTCTTCCCTCCATTGACCTTCGAATGATCACATTGTTGACCGTTATGGCGAATGACTAGTTGGAAAAATCTTCTTCAATTTTGCAGGTTGCTAATTATATTTGCATAACAATATTAGTATGCACAACAATTGCATATCCATAACTTTCTTAAAATAGAATTCATTAATCCACATGTAAAATCAACATAGATAGTTCATATAGCATGTCAACTGTCATTAAAGATCACATAAGCTTATGCCCAATGTCTATGGTTTTGAGGAAATATTATAAAAATTTCAACATCCAAGTATCAAAGTCTATGACAACAATAGCAAATAGACAATAAACTTCTATCAAAATTGAGTCATAAACTGGACTCATCATTAACAATCCCAAAACACCATCACACCTTATGACCATTTGGCAACCTACCACTCCAGTTCAACAACTAGACCTTGTAGCAACAATCTTTCAACCAGGTAACACATATATTGAAGGTGCCTAAACTGACATCATAAGTAGTTTGAGAAATTTCATATTTGAGAAAAATAAAACACCCCATCAATTTCTCACCGCATCCATCATCTTAGATGAAGAGGAAGAAAAGGTAGACCTAGCTGTTGGAAGAACAATATTACCACCACCTATGTGGCAATAAATATACATCCCTCATGCTTTTTGGAAAGAAAAAGATCCTTAGATCTAGCAAGAGCGAGATCCTTAAGTGAAAATCTATACTTCGGCTCTCAAAGAATTGCCCTACAAAAAGGTTTTCCAAAGGTTTTTTCTCAAGGAGATATCACAACTGTCAAAACCGGCTAGATCACTTCTATTATTTCTTTGCACCAATAGGCCACATCTTTTCTAGAGAATAGGAGTCAGGGAAAACAATCACAAAAACTTGGTAGTTGTTTATGACAACCACGAGATCACAACACAAAAAGAAAACAAAAGCAAACAAAACCAACACTAGCATCCCATCAACCATTGCCATAAATAATGAAATTAGCCCTTGGGGCTATAGGCCAAGTTATCTTGAAACACCATAGAAGATGCCTATGTATAGAAATACCTTCAGTGAAGAGGAACTAAATCACAAATAGAAGGAGGTAATTGAACAAAACAACCAAGACCCAAACAAAGTGGTTATAGAGGAGGTAGACATAGAGGAAGAAATAAACGAGGATGAATTGTTTGAAAATTACAACCCCAAGGTTCTTAAACTAATGGATAGGTTGTTGAGAAAAGATCCAAACTCCTATTTCTTCAAGTTAGCACAAAGTGGTGCTAAATTACCGGTAGATTTCAATGTAGAAGCTCTCAAGGATGCCAACCTTATTCCCTTAGGGGATAACTCAATTATAAGACAGATAACTCAACCTCTAGAGATGCAAAACATGCCACCTGTGTTCTCACAAAATGATGGTCAACCCAAAGAGAACCCCTTATTCAGAAAACCAACTCAAATTGAACAAGCAGTAGTGGCACAACTGTATCAAGGAGTACCATCACAATATGAACCACTGAACAACAATCCTCCTCCTAGACAGTAGGTACCTCAAAATACCTCAAATATCGACCCATCCCAGAATAGTCAATACTTTCAATAGGGTGGAATATAGGGTCCCCCTCCAAACAATCAATACCTTCAACAGGGAAAAACACAAGGCCCCCTCCAAACAGTCAATATCTTCAATAGGGTGGAACACAAGGTCCCCCTCCAAATAGTCAATACCTTCAATAGGGCACAACACAAGGTCCCCCTCCAAAAAATTATGTGCCACCAACAAGGTGGACCACATGGTCCCCTTTTGAACCAGCAATACCGGTAGCAAGGTGTGCCACAAAGCAGCCTTTTTCATTCAACCCATCAACAAGGTATCCCAATAATGCATCAATGGGGTAACCTTTAGTTTAGTATTTCCCAACAACAAGGTGTGCCATAAAGCACCCTTTTTAATTTGACCCATCAGCAAGGTGTCCCAATAACACATCAATAGGGTAACCTTCAGTTTAGTCCAACCCAATAACAAGGTGTGCCATAGAGCACCCTTCTTCATTCATCCTACCAACAAGGTGTCCCAATAACACATCAATAGGGTAACCTTCAGTTTAGTCCCGCCTAATAGCAAGGTGTGTCATAGAGCACCCTTCTTCAGTCATCCTACCAACAAGGTGTCTCACTAATGCATCAATAGGGTAACCTTCAATATACTTCATCTCAACAACAAAGAGCTAACCCTCCTTACACCTAGCAGGGACCTAACTTTTTCTATGCCCAAAATAGTTACCAAGGTCTCATACCTTCACAATACCTGATATACGACCCAAACATGATGAGACAACAAGGCTATTATACACAAAACTCACAAAAAAATGTGCCAAAAATGAACATGGAAATGAGGCTAGAGGCTATCACCCAATAGGTAGCAGACATGCAAGACAAAAAACAAAAGAAAACCTATACTATCTAAGAGATATGCTCATTCCTGTTCGATCAATCTGTCACTACAATACCCTTTCTGAAGAATTTTGAAATACCCAGGTTTGACAACAAATACAAAGTAAGAGGGAATCTAGTAGAGCATATACGTGATTTCTCTATATCATGCATGGAAGTATGACACAATGACTCATACCTCATGATACTATTTCCACGTAGCCTTACGAGCCATGCTATGGAGTGGTTCACCCATTTGACACTGGCAGTGAAAACCTTTGATGAACTATCTAACAAATTCATAAGTCACTTCTCCTTCAACATTTAGAAAGATGTCACCATCACAAGCTTGTCCACAATCAAATAGAATCAAGGAGAATCTTTTACCTCCTACCTACAGTGATGGAGACACAAGGCTAGTAGATGTAAATGGCCCATTCTCGACAAGGAAATGGTGGACATATTCATTACCAACGTCTAACCTAAGATCAATTATCAATTCATAATGTTATGTCTAGCAGACTTTGAAGAAATTATTGAGAAGGGATTGAATATTGAGAGAGCCCTCATTGCAAGAGGTTCCCTTAAATTAAACATCTCAAAAGATAGTTTGTCAAGTTCGAATGAGAAACCTAAAGTTTGGGCTAAAAACAAAAACATCACAAACGATTGAGTGGTTGACGCTAGAACATTATGGCAGGCACAAAACATAGTTCAAAAAAAACCACATGAAGCACAAACAAGCCTATGTTCCAAACAATGCGCAAAATAACCAAAATACTTATCCCAAGAACAATCAAGTTGTGAACTACCAAACAAATAAGGGAGGGAAACAGAGGAAATATGATCAACCAAGAAGGCAATTCATAGTACTAGGTGAGTCACTAGAAATAGTCATGCACAAACTAGTACAACAAAACCTCCTTAAAACTAATGATTGTCCAAACTATGAGGAACCTAGTTTCAAATCACCGTGGTATAATGAGAAGGACCTATGCAACTTCCATATGATCAAAGGACACACCACAAATTGCATGAGACTCAAGCACCTCATCCAAGATTTGATAGACAAAGGGGAGGTAGATGTTGAACATCCTCCTCGGAATAAGGACCTACAAATATAGTCAAACCTAATCCCGAACCATACCAAAGGAAATGACAGAGGAAAGAAACAAGAGTACCATAACGCTAATTACACATATGGGGACATAGTTTTAGGAACCCTCTCACAAGTTGATGATAATAGGACAAACATAGTGACTCTACGAGGTGGAGACAACAACTGTAACATAACCACCCGTCGAGGAAGAGTTACAATTCAAGGAGTCCCACCCAAACCTACAATCAAGTCACTAAATGACTACAATATTGTGGAACAATTAAAGAAAACACCAACCCTAATCTCAAGCTTGGAGTTGCTAAAACTATCACCCGCCCATAGGGAAATACTTGAAAAGGCATTGGAAATAACAGTCCCTAATGACCTCAATCTTAGTCAGTTCACAGCTATGGTTGGTAAGATCACAACAAGTAATCATTTAATATTTTTTGAGAAATATCTACCCCAAAGAACATTCCATAACCAAGCCCTCTACATAGAGGTTGGTGTCCATAAACCATGGTCAAATGGGTACTGATAGATAATAGTGTAGGTTTAAACATCTGTACCTTAAAAATTTTCAAATAGTTGGGTTATTCTGATGATGTGATTTACAAAGGAAAGAGTATCACGATAAGGGCCTATGATGACCTTGAAAGAAATTCTGAAGGAACAATCAGGTTACTAGTGCAGTTAGGACTAGCCCTCATAGAAACCACTAGTCAAGTACTGGACCTTGAGTTTCCATACAACCTCCTCCTAGGACACCCTTGGATCCATTCATTAAAATCAATCTCTTTCAATTTTCATCAATTCCTAAAGTATCCCCATGAAGGAAAAGAGGTAACACTATATGTTGATACTGAACCTTTTCATTTTTGTGCCAAGTTAGAGGAGAAATACAATAAAATACAACGTGTGCCTAGCAACATCATAGCATTCCACTCCTTTTCTTATGTTGACCCTTCCACACTTCCATCAACCTCAACCAAGAACACCTCAAGTGACCAACCAAAAATGGAAGCCAAGATTTAGGTACTTGACAAGGGTAATGAGAATTACTATTTCAACCAAGCATTTTGCATTAGCATGCTTCCACCAACACCCATAGTATATGGAGTTCCAAAATAGATCAAGATAGTGCAAATGATTTCCAAGCCCACTATCTTCACTAGGTGGGGAGACATGCAAGATGAAGAAATATTTGAGGACTTTTGATCTATGATCTACAAGGAGGGCTGAGAAGAACCAGAAAAGCCACAACCCATTTTAATTGACCCTACTACTAGAGGTTATCAATTAGTTAAACAGATGGGATATAATGGAAAGGGTGGCCTTGGGTTACACAAACAAGGCTGATAAGAGCCTATCATAGTGGAACAAAGGAAGAATAATATGGGACTAGGTTATAAGCCAAAAGATGTGGTTATTCCAAAAATGGATGAACCTCTTGGAAGAAGCAAGAAAATTCTACTAGCGTTAAGGCACTCGATACCTATCATACCTTAGACAATGACTTACCATTTGAAGACTTATTTGATAAATTTAGCATTGATAGGATCCCTCTCCAACATATTCAAACCACTCCGAACATCTACTACAATTTTGGTATGAAATCTAATGAATACGAATGGGATTCTCCTTCATCATAAGATATGATTCTCCCACTTCTAGCAATGAAGACCTAGACACTCAGTGGGAAAGACACCCAAGCCATACTAACCCTTTCATCCATTCCCATAAGCTTTGTAGATCAAGATGATAACCTCCCACTCCATTACCCACAACTCATAGATTGGGATCAACAACAACATACACCTATTCTGGATCTATTCTAGAATGATGAGGCAATTGCGGAGTTCATGGGACTTCAAACATACATACTAGTAAGAGACCACAAAGCAAGGTTCATCATGGAACTTGAATAGGAGGTATACTTTGGTGGAGAGATTGAATCTTCTAGTCACAAAAATGAAAGAAAGAACATAAAAATATGATACCCTAGAGAAAACCACCTTGTGGCTCTATCAGATCTAGAAAAGAGAAAAATAAAGGACCCATCCAAAGGTGAAAACCTCTCAGAGGCACCCGAGGATGGAAGATTCAATCTCCCCATATCAAAATATCAGAAAAGATCAACACTACTAGTAGAGGAAGCAAAACTATAAATGTTGCGCCGCCAACAGGACCCTAAGATAACTTATCACGCCACATCACTAGACTCCAGAAGAAAAAAGATAACTTCACAAATCTCATCAATGTCTTCTAAAGATAACTCCTTTGTATTGCACTCTATGTTGACATGCCTGGACTAGATCCAACATTAGTGGAACATCATTTATTTGTAGTTCCTGGAGAAAATTCTATCAAGCAAAAACTTAGAAAAATGCATCCTCAAATAGCATTATTGGTAAAGGTAGAGCTAAAGAAACTGCATGCTTCTATTAGACTCCATCGACTATCCAAGTTAAAAAATGGATATTAAATCTATTACTAGTGTCCAAAAGGTTAAGGATGGCATAAAATTTAGATCGTCAAATATTTTCCAAAGGATGACTTTCCCATTGCCAAGAGCATCGGCTAATGATTGAAGATCTTACTAGCAAGGTACTATATTCCATCTTTAATGGATGCTCTTCTAGATACAACCAAATAAAGATCTCTCCAGATGACCAAAACAAAACAACATTTACTTGTGCTTGGGGAACATTTTGTTGGTATGTAATGCCCTTTGGTCTAAAGAATGCAGGACTGACATATCAAAGAGCAATGATGACCATATTTCATGATATGCCACATAATCAAGGGAGAATTTCATGATTGGCATTCTAGCAAAGCTAGTCAAAAGGGCAAACCACTTGACAAACCTGGCTACTTGGTATTTGATCATCTTGAATAGTAAAATTTGAGACTCAATCCTAAGAAATGTGTATTGGGGGTAACATCTGGAAAGCTGTTGGGGTACATAGTATCAAGAAGAGGGATTGAAGTAGATCTAGCCAATGTAAAAGCAATAATGGAGATGCCTTTGCCAAAGACACTATAACAATTGAGGAGCCTACAAGGGAAGCTACAATCCATTAGGCAATTTATCACACAATTGGCAAACAAATGTCACCCTTTCACTCATTTGCTGCACAAGGACATCACCTTCAAGTGGGATGGGAGATGTGACCAAGCATTCCAAAAATTCAAGAAGTACCTACGTATTCCTCCTGTACTCATGCCATCTATCCCAGAAAAGGAGATGATACTTTACGTTTCTACCACACAAGTAACACTGGGAGCTCTCTTGGCCCAACTAGATGATAAAAATAAAGAAATGGTAGTCTACTATATCAGTAGAAAACTTGTGGGCTATGAACTAAACTATTCTCCCATTGAAAGAGTGTGTCTCTCAGTCGTGTTTTCAACAAAAAAGTTGAGACACTACATCCTGAATAGAAAGGTCAAGCTGATTTCTAAGGTAGACCCACTCAAGTGCTTACTAGCAAAGGAACCCCTAACAGGACAAATAGCCAAATGGGTAATGATCCTGAGTGAATTTGATATAGATTATGTGGATAGGAGAGTTATCAAGGGACAAATTATAGCAGAACAACTGGCCGAAGCACCCTTAGATGATCATAAACCTCTCATAGTGGACTTTCCATATGAGAGTATCTTGATGGCATAATAGATAGACCAATGAACTCTATACTTTGATAAGCCCCATACACAACATGGATCTGGAGCCGATATTCTATTTCTCACACCACAAGGAGATAATGTACCCAAGGCCTACAGGATTGCATTTCCATGCACAAACAACATCTCAGAATATGAAGCTCTAATTATAGGCTTATAAATGGCTATTGAATGGAGAATAAAAGAGCTACAAGTCTTCAAAGACTCTCAGCAAGTGATCAAACAAGTGAACTATGAGTACCAGAAAAAAGATGAAAAATTGCTGCCATATAAAAGGATGATGGATAGCTTCAAGGAATAGTTCGTTAGAATAACCTTTGAGAAAATTACTCAGATCAATAACAAAGTTGTAGATGCAATGGGAAAAATAGGCCCATTGCTTGATATTCCAAAGAACATGCCTAAGTATGAGTTCCTCATGGAACAACTGCTTGTACCAGCATTCACATCCTGAAATCAGAATTGGTATGTGTTGTTGTTGGTCCTAACTCCCCATGGTACCAAGATACCTTTGACTACATCCAACGTGGTACCATACAACTTGAATTAATGACCACCCAAAAGAAAACCTTCACCCGTAGAACTTCTTGTTTTACCATCTTAGGAGATACCCTATATTGTCATAGTCTAGATGGTATGTTACTCTGGTGCCTTGATGCAGAAGAAGCACAAACAACCTTACAAGAGGTTCATGAAGGTATTTGTGGATCCCACTCCGACAGACTTAACCTAGTCTAGAAACTGCTCAGAATAGGATACTACTGGCCCTCCATGGAACAAGAATGCATACAATATTCTAGAAAGTGTCGAAAATTTCAGTAGCACAGTGCCCTAGTTCATGCACCAACACAGGAATTGAGACCTATAACCACACCATGGCCTTTCTCGCAATGGAGATTAGACCTAGTAGGCAAGATATCACCCGCTTCATCCAATGGGCACAAATTCATTATCACAGCAATAGAGTACTTCACTAAATGGATAGAGGAAATTCCATTAACCTATATCACCGACAAATAGATATCAAAATTTATTTTTAATTATCTCATCTACAAGTATGGAATTCCCCAAACAATAATAATAGACAATGGAACCCCATTCAAAAATTAGGATGTCCAAGAGCTCTATTCCCAAATTTCTATCCACCATTGATTTTCCACGCCCTATTATCCCCAAGGAAACAGTCAGGATAAGGAATCTAACAAAACCATACTAAAATATTCAAAAATACTATTAATTTAAGTTGGCTGCTTGATTTGGCATTTAGAAGCACCCTAGCTCCCTATGGGCCTACCAAACCAGCATATATATATATTTGCACACCTACTAGCACTACACCATTTTCTTTGGGTCTATGGATCGGAGGCGGGTTGCCCTTCCTATTGAGGTTGAAATTCTTCATTGTGATTTTCTTACTAAAAAAGGCATGGTCAACAATGAAGAATATAGGGTATCGAGGCTAAATGAATTAGAAATCCTAGATGAAAGGCGTTTGAGTGTGTTAAACCATCTAAAAGTTTATCAGAATCAGCTCAAATAGAACTATGAAAAAAAGATCAAGGACAAGAACTTTTAAGTTGGTGAATTAGTCCTCAAAGAGAATCAAAAGGTACAACTAAATTAGGATGGCAAAGGAAAATTTGAACCCAATTGGTTAGGCTCGTTTGTCATCACAACAAGCTACGACTCTGGGGCATATCAGTTAGCTACTCCTGAAGGAGAACCTTTAGCTGAATCGCTGAACAACAACCACCTCAAGAAGTTTTACACATGAAACACGTCAGAATACCCCAGGCAAAAGGGTAAAAATCCAAAAAAATAGAAAAAAGATAAAAAAGACAAAAAAAATATAAGAAAAAAGAAAAAAAAATAGTAAAGAGAAAGAAGAATAGCAAAGAGAAATAAAAACGCTTTGAGTTAGAAAACCACTTTGTGACACTCCTAGAATAGGTACCGTAGTGAAAACCTAGAAAAGAGGCACTATGTTTGAATAAATCTTACATCATTATCTATCGATACCATCCATGACATTCACCCATCCATTTCATAATAAAATATGTATCCAACCATGGCTTGTCACTAATTAAAGAAAAATTCATCTTGTCTACAATCGGGAAATTTCAAAAAGCTGGTCATGGATTAGATCTTTGAGCATCCTATCATGGTCATGAAAATTACAAAAGATAAAAACAATGGAAAATAACAAAAAAGTCAAAAACATTTATAAAACCACAAAAGACAAAAATATTTGGAAAACATTGAAAAACAAAACAACATTGTGGGGTTATTCCTTCACTCAAATAGTCTAAGATATCAACATTTACTTGAACCTCATAGCTAGTTCAAGTAGATTTCCCACAACATATCCTCTAGACACAAATGTGGAATATCAATCCAGATTATCAATGTTGTTTATTGAAAAATAGTTTATGCTTTGAGTCAAATGGTCGAACTATGTGGTCTCTGTGTGTACAACATAGGAAAGGCCCGAAAAGCCTCGGTGGACTCCTAGGGTCAGTCCTAGGGTTCAACATGCTTTATTTCAACTTTGTCAAAAAATTCAAATCCAAAAATAGTCAAAAAATACAAAAATCCAAAACATCTACAAAAACAAAAAACCTTCCAAAAACTCAAACTAAGGAATCCATAAGCCTTGCATGTGTACATAGGAAAGGCTTATCTTGATGAGCCCCTCGAGGCCCTAGGTCAGTCCCCAAAAAACAACAAAACATCGGGAGAAACCTAGAAAGCAAAAGAGACTCCATCCCAAGTATCACAATTCGCCAATAAGACATCATCCATAATAAATAGATTTCCTTGTCACACCTCACCTTTGACAAAACAACAAAACAAAAGCAAACATCAATAGTTGAACTCCTAAGCAGACAATCACAAAAGAATTTGATAACAAAGTGAACTAAAACAAAGCCAAGTATCAAATACACATCTTCTTAACAAGACCCAACAACATCTTGAGATATGTCTTAATGGATCCATTCCTACGATAGATAGGATCAACATTGGATAATAGACCCACCCCAAATCGATATGGAAAGTGATATAAGAACATTGTTTTATCTTTTTGTTATCTTAATTTTTTTTTATTTACATTATTGACTCATTCCCAACATCTCTCGAGGATGTCCATAAGGATTTAGAGAAGAAGGAATGGGGGCAATTGAGTGTCATTTTGATTTACTATTTGTGGATAGTCTTGTTATACTACCATGGTGAATAATTGCTTTGTTCTATGTGTGGAAGTCATCTTTGAAACATTTCATGTAATAGTGACATGTTAGGTTCTTAATACCTGTTGTGTTACTGGTCTGACCTGTTTTTAAAGCTTCTCACCTATACACTCTAATAGGGTTTCCATATGTTTGGTATGAGCAAGAATACTCCTTGTTTGTAGAGTCAAAGTCCATGCAATAGATACAAAGTCACCTTGGTCATTAATACCCTTGTGCATCGTATTTATTTTCTATATCAAAACGGATTGTTCAAAAATTGTGAAGTATCTAAAGCAAAGAAAAAGAAACTCATCAACTACTAATTAACATCACATTTTTATCCATCATCAATATTTCCTCTAATTAACATCACATTTCTATCCATCATCAATATTTCCTCTAATTAACATCACCTTTCTATCCATCATCATTTTTTTCTCTCTAATTAACATCATTTTTCTATCAAATCATCAACATTTCTTCTAAGTAAAGCCATTCATAGCAATATCATTAGTACCATTCTGCATCCACAATATCATCAATACACATCATGATGATAATAAACCAATAAAAACATCATGTATGGGGCATTCATTCATATCAACACCATTTATAAACATACATCATCATATATCATCATCACATAAGTATAAAACGAGAATGAATCGAAGAAGGTATATATCATATATATCATCATAAAAAAAGAGAGTACATCATTAGTGTGATAGGACATGAAAAATCATAATGTCTATACGAGGCTTTGACTTGGCCGATGAGTATATATACATACAAAACACATATCTACAATATGCCTTTGAGCAATAAACAACATGAAGAACAAGTGAAAAAAAGTAAGACCCCACCAGGAATGGTAGAACCCTATAGATTGCCAAAATGATTTGGTTGTCTCACAGACTGATCACCTGCACCATTGTTCACAAATACTAGGCTCTCCAAACCATGGACGCACGAAAGCAGCCCTAGTGAATCAACATAATCATATGGAGTCTCCATAGTAGGTAGATCTTGCAAATAATGAGATCACATCTCTTTTCCTGAGAGTATCTCTCTCTGTAGTGAGCAACTATACAAGAGCCTCTACAACATTCCATCGATTGCTCTCTCTATCTTTCTTAGCCCTCAAAATATCTATCTAAGCCTTTGTAGCCTGTCATCTCACTATCTCTGTACTCTGGCAGCAGTCATCTGAGCTAACAATATGTCTCCATCCCTAGCCAGTGGAGGAGGACCTGAAACTTTCCTATGACCCTGCACTTGAGGTGGTTGCTCATCCTAATCACCTTGGGCCCCATCACGACAGGCTCTATCCAACTGCTCTATGAGGACCTCAATACAATATTGCTCCCCACGATGACCTATAATACCTGATCTTCCCAAAGCAGGATCCCCCCAGGAACAGTGAGTCTCAATGGCTTGCATCATGCCCACCACTCATTATAATCACGAGAAGTACCTAGATCTGCTAGACCAACTGACCAACCCCAACCAACTGGGGCAAGGGTCCGAATTTAGTAATGGGAATATCTATATCTGGTTGGAGCCCCCATACATGAACCTCTTGAGTTGTCTTACCAAAAAAATCCTCATAAACATTAGGAACTCGACCCTATCTCTCCCCAAACTAGCGACATACTTGATCCGGTAAGTAATGCTCTAGCATAAGATGAGAATGACCAAGCAACGAATGGGTATGTCGATAGTAGACAAGATGATCTGAATCCTTTGTCCAAGCACCACACCCCAAATAAGGTC
>VDFB02134100.1:0-14498 GCA_007258455.2 Sequoia sempervirens | reverse complement strand
TTCAAGCAAGACATCATAAACAATCTGGATACTCAGTTGGATACAATTCAAGCTAAGAAGAAACATGAGGAGGTAGATGAAATGTTGGCAGAATATTGCCCTCATTGCAGACAAAGGAAGAAGGACTGCAAATGCAAGATGGTAGCTAATATTGATAGTAAGTAGATCCCACCTGATTTCAAGCCAATCCAAGGTGAAGATGATCAAGTCTACTACATTGCATAGAGGAGGCCATGGGCTCCAAGACAAGGTATGCCACTAGATCCATTATCTTTTGTTGGGCCATATTTTAATTCTTATTCATCTAGTAACCAATGGCAGCCCCCATATCCATCCAATTATGGAGGATATCCACCAAAGCCTTGGAATAACCCTCCAAATACCTGGCCCAATCACCAAAACTCTCCACCTCAGTGGCAGCAACCTCAGGGGAATTAGCAATAGTTTCAGGGAAGTTGGTAGCCACCTCTAGGAAACTGGTAGCAAACATCTCAATGGAGGGGAGGACAGCAATGGCCAAACCAGACAACTGGTTACATGCAGCCACCTTCTCAGCCCCAGCAACCTGCTATAATTCCCCCTCCTACTAGCTCAATTCCAAACACACCTAGACCTACTTAGCCACTAGCTCAGCCCACACCTAACCCAAATAACAAACCACAGCAATAGCCAGTCTATTTTGTTGATTTAAATCAATTTCATGCATATTTTGTGAGTATGAGTGACATCCACTTGCGTTCAGGAACTACTTTGCTAGCTCCTTCCACATCCATCATCACTAAGCTTCTTGTGGAAGATGAGGAGCCTCTAAATGTCCCCATTTAGCCAAGTGTACCTAAAAATCTTGAACCAGTTCCAGTTCAGCAGACTGAACAAGAACCACCATTTCCTTAGAGGTTGGAAATTTCTAAGCAAAAGGAAGAAAAAGAGGAAACAACCTTTAAAATTCTAGATCAGTTGAAGCATATATGTGTCAAGATACCTCTATTTCAGGCCATAAAAGATGTTCTTATATATATGACAAAGCAATTAAGGAAGCATGCCTCAAGAAGTCAGGTAGGAAAATGAAAGACCCCACTACGGTTCATGTGGTGGGATAGCTGGCTGACATCATGCTTGGGAAAGTGACTGTTCCCAAATATAATGACCCATGTATTCATGTGGTAGGAGTTGTTATAAATAGGATCCAAATAAAGAATGCTCTTATTGATTTGGGAGTAGCAATAAATGTGATGACTAAGGACATCCTGCAGCAACTAAACGTTGCAAGCATGAAACCTACTCCTACTATCTTGCAACTTGCTGATAGTTCCACTATTAAACCTGATGGTATAGTAGAGGATCTTGTGGTAACTCTAGACTCTTGGGAGTACCCAGCAAATTTCATGATTCTTTCTCCTAAAGCTACACTAGGCGGGTATCCCATTATTCTTGGAAGGCTATGGTTAACAATAGCAGACACCTATATTGGATGTCGGTCAGGAGACATGACCATTTCTGATGGGAAGAGTACCAAAAAGCTATTTCTCTACCCTCCTGCTCAGCCATCCCATGACATGGATAACCCCATATGGCCACATGTTGGTGAAGAGGCCAAGGAAGTTAATTTTGTGGCACAGCTTATGATGTTAGGTAGAAGTTCTTTTCCAGTGCAACTTCGTGGAAGTAGAAGATGAAGTGCATTTTCTAACATAATCTAGAACCATTGGGAGGGTACGTAGCGTTTCCCCATCTTCCTTGGGCGCAGATCTAGTTGGTTCCGAGGGATCTCTTCGCTTCATTTTTCCTTTGGCGAATCAAATCTCGAATCTCTGCAGACCGAATTGTTTCTACGGCCACCGTCACGAACCCGGGCTGCACCGCCACTATAAAAACAATCTCATGACAGAGCCAACCGCCGCGCCTCGCAATAAACACCTTGTCGCTATGCTGCGCCCCTGACGTATCATGCCGAGGAAATACGCATCCCACGGACCACCACGATACAGCGGCCGGACCCGCTCTTTAACCCAGGACAGTGCCACCTGATGATAGGGACATGCGCTAAAGAATAATTAATCCTGTAATAAGGGAAATTGTAAAAGGGGAACTATAGAAATTGCTAGATGCAGGATTTATCTACCCCATTTAAGATAGCCAATGGGTGTCCCCATTGGTGATTATTCGCAAGAAGGGAGGAAAATGGAGAGATTGTGTCAACAACAAGAAGCTCAACTCTTCCACTAAAAAGGATCATTTTCCCCTTCCTTTCATAGATCAAGTACTGGATTCCCTTGCAGGCAAGCAGTATTTCTCTATTCTAGATGGATTCAGTGGCTATAACCAAATACAAATTGCTCCTGAGGATCAAGAGAAGACCGCTTTTACCTTTCCATGGGGCACTTATTCCTACACAATACTTCCATTTGGCTTATGCAATCCACCTACAACTATTCAGAGGGCAATCATTAGCATATTTTCAAATATCTCACATGATTGCATGGAGATTTATATAGATGATTTTACTACCTATGGTGTTGATTTTAATGAAGCATTGAAAAATCTTAGGAGAGTCTTACATAGATGTGAAGAACATAATTTGTCTCTAAACAGTGAGAAATTCTTCATGATGATGCAGGAAGGTGTAGTCCTTGGCCACTACATCTCTCACAAAGGAATTCAAGTAGATCCTGCCAAGATTGAGGTGATCACCAATCTGCCTATACCTGCAAAGAGAAAGGATGTCAAAAGTTTCTTGGGACATGCAAGCTACTATAGGTGTTTCATCAAATATTTTAGCAAAATGGTAGCACCATACCATTGTACAATCTCCTACCTGAAGATGCTAAATTCTAATGGACGGAAGACTGTAACAGGGCATTCTCTGATTTTAAAGTAGCTTTAACCCATGCTCCTATACTCAAAGTCCCTAATTGGGAGCTTCCTTTTCACATTCATACAAATGCATCAAATTATGCTATAGGAGCAGTCTTGGGACAGAAAGGAGCAATTGAAAATGTTATTTATTTTGTCAGCAAGAACTTGCAAGGAGCTAAATTCAATTACATAGTGATAGAAAAGGAAATGCTAGCAGTAATCTATGCCCTTAACAAATTTAGGCACTACATAACAGGCTATCAGATCTTTGTGCACATAGACCATGCAGCAATTAGGTACCTCATGAATAAGCCCCTGATTATAGGTAGGCTATCAAGATGGTTGTTGTTGATGCTGGAGTTTGACATAACCATTGTTGATAAACCAGGGAAGGAAAATGTTGTAGCTAAATTTCTCTCAAGGCTGACTACATCATAAGACAATCAAGTCATTGATGACTCTTTCCCTGATGAACATTTGTTCTATCATCCCGGCACAACACAATCCAAATCACCCGTTAATAACAAACCGATTACCGCAACTCTCACCAAACAAACAAACCGGACCCTACTTCCATCAACTCCAAAACTTCAAACCAAATAAATCAAACTTGATCAGGTATCGTCATCCCTTAATTAAATAAATCTCAACATCTATTTAATTAAATCCACCCATATTTCTCCTTTTCTCATTTAAATAAATCAAATATCTAAGTCAAAGAGGTCAAACTCATCCTAATCATCATCCTAGCTAATTAATCATGATTAAATGCTAATCCCTCACCACTCTTGCATTCCTCTAGATTTTAGCCACCTTGCACCCAATAAATCAAATTCTATTGATTTATTAAAATCAACATTTTCACTCAACATGGAATATTCCCTAGAATTTGAAATCAAAAACAAGTGGACATGTACATCCAACAAGTCATTTATGAGCTCTTACATGGCTCTTACATGTCCCCTTCCAAATGTCAAACTCAGCATTTATTGCAAAAATTTGAATTCAAATTTCCCCCCTCTTGGGCACATTTCCCAAATCTTGCACATGCATCAACCACTCACCAGTTGACAAGTGTCTTCCTCTCATTTGTCCAATCTTAGTCCCACATCCTCCATGATTGGCACTCTTAGCATTTGAAAATCTTTAAATAGAGGCTTCATCCTCAAGCAAATCCTCCACAACTTGATGCAAGGTCATTCTCTTAAACTGAGGATTGATTTTGTCCATTGATCATCTTAGCATTCCATATCATGTTCATATCAATTTCATTATCCAAGCTTAAGAAAGGATTGGGAAAGGGCTTCTTTCCATAGAAACACCAATCCAATATGAGATAATTTACTTCATGTTTTTCATGTGCTTATTTAGCTTGTTTTTTTCATTTTGTTTGCATTTAAAAGCATTGTTGTATCATTTCATATGGATGTTGTTATTTACTTTGTTTTAAACTAACATGCTAATGTGTCCTATTTGTTTTGAGCAAAATGCAGATTTCACCATCTACACCTAGTCACAGGGAGAGTTCCTCCTAATTTCTCTCCAAAAGAGAGAAGGGTTCTCATTGAGAAAACCTTTCCTTTCTCATGGATTGCAGGATGGTTGTTCTATATGGGACCAGGCCATGTCATGAGGAAATGTGTGAGGGAAGATGAGACATATAATATATTGCATGCATGTCACAATGAACCTTGTGGAGAGAATTTTGCAGCCAAGAGGACAGCAATGAAGATTCTAAACACAGGTAATTATTGGCCCACACTCCACAAGGATGCAGGGAGATATACAAGTGTGATAGATGCTAGAGGATGGGCCGGCCAACCAAATTTGATGAGATGCCACTTTACCCCCAGGTAGTAATCACTCCATTTGCTAAATGGGAATTGGATTTTGTAGGACCCATTGATCCTCCATCAAATGGAAAATCCTATATCTTGGTTTGCACTGATTATGTGACCAAGTGGGTGGAAGTTAAAGCAATGAAGCGTGCAAGATATAATAAAGTTGCAGAATTTCTTTATGAGGAAATTTTCACTTGTTATGGAGTTCCAAGGGAGATAGTGACTGATCAAGGGACTCAATTCACATCAACCCTTGTTACAGCACTGCTTAATGAATATAATGTGAGGCATAGGAAGTCTACTCCTTATCACCCTCAGGCCAATGGCCAAGTTGAGGTGAAACAATAGGGAAATTGAAGCCATTCTGACCAAAACAGTGGCTATCCATAGGAAGGATTGGGCAAGTAGGCTACCAGAAGTTTTTTGGGCCTATGGGACCACCTGGAAAACAACCACAGGCTTCACTCCTTTTGAATTACTGTATGGGAAGACAACTATGATGCCATTGAATTTGAGCATAAGATTCTTAGGACTACACTAGACTTGGGGATGGACATCTCTGAGGCACAAAAGGCCAGAATTATACAACTAAATAATTTGGATGAGATGAGAAAGACAGCCTTGCACCACACTGAGGTAGTGTAGAATCAAAGGATCAAATGGCATGATAAGTACATAAAGGACAAGAAGCTTTAGCCTGGTGACTGGGCACTCCTTTATGACTCAAGGTATCAAGATAATGCAGGAAAATTACAGACTAGATGGTTGGGACCATACAAAGTTGTGGAAGTATTTCCCAATGGAGCTGTACAACTCACCGCCATTGACCCTGTCAAATTCAAACTTCTGGTCAATGGTCATCGCTTAAGGTTGTATCACAAGCCAGTGTCCAAGGAAGAGTTCACACAATAGTTTAACTAGCACCTAGCCTCTGAACTTCCTGTAGCCAAAGGAAGCGGACCTAGTGTCCCTCCTTCTGACTGATCTAGTACACATGCAACCACTTCATAATAAAGACCTACACTTTTTTGGGAGTCCACTTCTTCATTAATACACCCATCCACCCATCCATCTCAACCTTTCTCTCTCTTCCATCATTCTACCATTACTTCACTTCATTCCATCTCCACTTTCATTAATTGCTCAACCGACTTCTTAAAAGATGATCGGTAATTTCTCAATATTCTTTGCAACAAATCTTCCACGAATTCAGGTACTTGCGCATCAATCTGTTACATCTTAATTATCTTTTAGTATGTTTATTTAATTAATGTACATTAATGTAGATGTTCTCCATAGCATGTAATTATCCCCTGCCCTATTAAATTGGCATTACCACCTTGAATGTGAGTACACATGCCAAAATTTAGGTTGGGGGGGAATGTGAATTACATTTCCACGTGTCAGTTCATGATGGTCCATGTCAACAAAATTTAAATTGAGCTAATTTGAATGATTGAGTGAGGTGAGGCTCGCATGTGTGAGATGACACCAAACCGCCACCATTTTGCTCAATTGTACCCTTCATTTATTATTCCTTACTTCCTTTACTACCTCAGTCATAATCCTAAGTCGCCAAAAAGGTAAAATTCATACGATATGGGCATTGGGAATTCAGCAGCATTGCAAGGAGAAATTTTCCTTTCAAACAAAGATTGTAGGAAGGGAAACCTTGCAAAGTGCTTGCTTAATTGTAGATAGCTGAAACAATGGGAGGTGGGTCAATTAGAAATGAACCCATGGTTCATGATGTATTACTGCAGGATGCACCTTGCCAGGCCGAGTTCAGAAACTGCGGATGGTTAGATTATTTCTTGAAGCTTAATGGTTTTAATGAAGACATTGCGCTGGAATTTGTGCAGACATTTTTTGAAGGAAAGGCCACAATAAAAGGGTCGGAGGTAATGGCTACTAAAGAGAGGATTGCAGAAATGACAAGTTTTTCTGTTGATGGTGAAAATTACCCTACTACCATAGATGCAAGGTCAGCTAGGGCTGAATTTACTGAACCTGGTGATCCTCCATTGAATGTGCACAAGCAAGGTGTGAAGAGAACCTTTATGCCTGAGTCGTGGAAGCAAGTAGTTGTTTACATTGTGAAGTACATCACTTGTGAAGGCTGCTAGTTGAACCTACATTTTGTGCACTTCAAACTCCTAAATCATATGAGGCATGGGAGAAGAATGAACGTGACAAATGTGTTTTATCACCTTCTTTCAATCATGGCGGCCAAGACCCAAAAAGGTAGGGATAATTTTGTTTCCCACCATTTTCTGATCAAATTATTAGTAGATAAATCTCTGCATGATGTTTCTAATATTACTTGGGAGAAATTTTTTAATATTGATCAATTTAGACCAGAGCATTTGCAACCTAGGGTTTTGCCTCAACCTCGTAGGGTCAGTAGGAGAGTGAGAAATGTTGAAGCAACTTCTAGAGCCTCAACTTCTGGTGCAAGCCCTAGTGTAAATCCTCTTGCAACCAAGCAAACTATACAATTAGTTCTTCTGAGATAGAACAAACAGACAAAGAAAGTTCCTCTTTATATTTTGATGATGATGTCCCTCTTGGAACCCTAATGCGAACTAGGGCACAAAAGAAAGAGGCAAAAATAAGGAAAGGAAAAGCTAAAAAGCAAACGGAAAAAAAAGAAGCACCAAGCTCTAAGAAATGGAAGGTTGACACTGTTCTTCCTGTAGCCGAAGAAAAACATGAAAGCCCTCCTAGAAAATCAAGACCAATTGGGCCAGCCACTAGTGTGGCTCCAAAGGGGAGCCTGGGACTCGAGGAACATCACAAGAGGACACACAAGCTCCAATGGGGTAGGTTAACATTGAGGAAAAGGACATTTTTGAGGAAGCGACAAATATAAGGTTGGCAGATCTTGTTGTCATCATAGAATAGGTTGGGATTCAAGAGTATGATGAGAATCAAGAGTTCCTATAGCAAGAGGAAGAGTTCCTACAGCAAGAGCAAGAACCCCTATAGCTAGAATTGGGTGAACAATCAAAATCCCAATAGTCGGTGCTACATGAAGAGCAATAATCAGTGCTAGGAAAAATTTTGGTAGGAATACATAGACCCTCTGATTTTTCATGGAACATGGTAGCCATGAACCTGTGGAAAGAGATGCAAAGGAGGGAAGAAGAATGGAAAAGGGAGAAACGTAGGCTAAAGGAGGAGATTAAAAAGAAAGATGCAGAGATTGAAGAAAAGAATACAGAAATTGTTTCCTTAAAGGAAAAGGTGGAAAATGTAGTAGTCTTAGTGCCTCATATGTTAGAGTGCAGGACTCCTCCAAGAGTCTATGCTCTATATTTGAAGGAGATGAATCTTTCTTTTAAACTATCAAGGATCATCTCAGGTTTGAATCCTTTCATTGAGACTCCTCTTGAATTTTTCCAAGCTTATCAGATTGCTCCTCTTGAAGTGAAAAACCTATTGTGTGAATTATATTTGCATAATTATGTTGTGTCCCATGATCATGATTGGAATCCATTGTTGTATGTTAGGGATCTCCAATTGAGGGAATTTATGTCTTGGCTGTAGAATTAAATTAGTTGGGGACAGCAGTTCAAGACTTACAGGCAAATAGAATTCAACACTCTTTATATTTATTTGGTAAATGAACCCGTGTCCCCATTACCTCTGTGAACGGCACACAGACTTTACACCGCCAAGCGAGGATCCCCAACCGGTATATGTTTCACGTTAAATTTATAGCGGCACAAACCTATGGCACCTGCAACCATTAATCCCACGCGAAATGTTCAACCGACGACCCAAACGCCTGGAACCCCAAACCATGCCATAAACCATTCACACAACGGATAGTGATACTTTGTTTCCATTAAATTTTTAGCTACTCTATCTCATATGGTGGTATGTGCTAAATTTAAGGTATTATTACTATGATATAGCAGTAGAGGGTAAGATGGAACAAATGGAAAAGGCAAGTAAGTGGTTCTATTGGGGACCCTAATTCATTCTACTCAAGAACTCATGTTAGGTAGTCGAAGATGCAAGATTTGTGGTATTGACTACAAAGGAATAATCCCTTCCTGTATGTTGGAGGACCAACAAAACCTTTAGGGTTGGGGAGTGATGTGAGTCCACCTATGACCACTTTGAGAGTTGGTTGCATTCCATTTGTTGTTTTTGTCATAGACTCTGATACTTGGATGTTGACATTTTCATGTTATTTCCTCAAAACCATAGACATTGGGCATAGGTTTATCTTTGTAACCTTTAAGTGACATTAACATGATATATGAACTATCTATGTTAATTTTACATGTGGATTAATGAATGTTACTTTAAGATAGTTATAGATATACAATTGTTGTGTGTGCTAATGTTTTCATGTAGATATAATTAGAGCCTGCAAAATTGAGGAAGATTCTGCCAATTGGTCATTTGCCATAAAGTTCAACAAGGTGATCATTCAAAGGTCAATGGAGGGAAGACTCTCAGCGGAGGGAAAGTCCTAGTTCAAAACAAAGAATTGTAACTACCTTGTAAATGGTCATAATAGTTTGTTGAGTGAATATAGGAGTTACTGTTGTGCTAGATCTACATTAAGGCAAACTAGCTTGACCAGATTCCATGCATGCATAACCTCCTTTCCACTTTCTATGCTTTCCATAAAGCGATGTCCTCCTAATCTGTTGGAGTTGATCGCCTTCCTAGGTCTAGTTAGTTAGTAGTTTTTTTCCTTCTATAAATAAGACTCGTATGCTCCTTCTTAGAAGGTTGATTGATCTGATGTTGTACTTGCATTCTTAGTTTTTCAATAATACAATTACATTGCTCTATTGTAATCATTTTTTCTCAATGAATAAAATGAAGTTATAAGTTTTTTGCATCTGAGTTTGTCATAAGGGATACTCATCCAAGGGGGCCACTTGGTGAGCATTCCATCCTTTAGCTTAGTTATTATTTTTCTATTCAACAATAGTTATAAATTTGGCAATTGTTTGTTCCTACAGCCACTAGAATTTCATTCTATGACTATTCCTGCAGCCAAAGCAGACAAATTATTTTCCTATATGCTTGCTATATTTTCATTTATTTCATGCACTTCAGCTTAGTATAGTTGTTGGTTGATGTTCAGTACTTATGTTACTTCTTTCTCAGCATTATGTATTTCTTAAGTTGTAGGATGAATATGGCTACTATGGATTCCTAGTGCACATATTGTGCTAACCCATTTCAAGTCTACGTCCCTAGGTTGACAACTAAATGAACCTTCATAATGATTGAGATAGCTATTCATATTAGATGTCCAATCTCTGAATCATAGCTTTAAGGGCTTAATTGTTAAGTCATTGTAGGAGTCCAACATGGCTAACTTGGATCTACAGTTGTATCTCCACCCCAAGATACTCAGTAGTAATAAACAAGTCCCTGTGTGGCTTCTTTTGTGGGGCAAAAGGGCTACACCAAGGGGATCCTATATCACCTTTTCTTTATTTCCTCATGGAGAAAGCATTGAGCAGTCATATAACTAAACTGAAAAACTTGAATCTATGGCAAGGCATTGAAATTACGTATAACATCCCATCCATCACACATCATCTTTTTGCTGATGATACAATTCTACATGAAAGAGTCGCAATGGAAAAAGCAAAGGTTATTAAAATGATTGGAAAAGTATTGGGCTCAAACTGGTCAACAAATAAATCCAGAGAAATCAAATTTTTACTTTATAAATACCCCGAGGGATTGTAGCAGAGAATCTTGATGGAATTGGGCTTAAATCGTGGCCAACTTCCTGCCAAGTATTTGGGTATGGACCCTTCTTTATAAACTCAATAAAATCTAGTTTATGAGAGCCAACAATTAACAAATGTAGCTTACGTATCGATACTTGGAAAGGTTGATGGTTGGCAATGGCAAGGAGAGTAATAATGGTGAAAGTCTTTCTTGCTGCCATTCCCATTTATATGCTTTCCTTCTCGAAGCCCCTAGTAAAGTGGTCAGGAGGTTGAAAGGGATTTAGCGAATGCTATTTAGGGATGGCTCTCATGAGAAGAAAAGCATTCCTTTGTTGTCCTAGGACACGGTTTTAAAATCAAAGGAACGGGGAGGTGCAGGTGTTCAGAATTTAAAAATCCAAAATTGGGCCCTGGGTGCCAAGCTATCTTGGAAAATGTTCAAGAAGCCATAAGCTTTGTGAGCCAAAATCCAAATACTTGGATTCTAATTATCCCAATCGGATTTTAATGATAGTCAACCCCCAAAGAGCCTTGGTTGTTTGGAACTTCATTCTGAGTTGTAGGGGTGTTGTTTGTGATCATTTATCTTGGAAAATTGGTGATGGTACGAAAAAATTGTTCTAGGATGAATTGTGGAATGGTTATCCCACTCTCAAGGAACTTCCTGGCTTGGTAGAGGTAGTTGAACTATCAAAGGAAGATTTTGGTGTACACGTCAGGGATTATTTGGATCTGTGACTGGTCAACAACCAATGGGTTTGGACATGGGAAAGTCTCAACAGGCTTCAAGTGTATGTGACGTTGGTCATCCAAAGCGAACTGGAAAAAAGAAACATCCTAATATTGGATGCTCCAGACAAAATAATATGGTGTACGGCCAAGACGGGGGCCTATTTAGCCAATGCAGGGTACAAAATTTTAAAAAATGACATGGCAATGGTGTCCTAGCCTAAGCAGTTATGCTGGGGGAAAAATGTATTACCAAAAGTGAGGGATTTTAGACTACTCCTGGCTATCACGAAAAGTGCGAATTTTACAGTGATAACGTTAGAATCTAATTTGGGGATCTCGTCTCATTGGTGTTTCTTTTTGTAAAATAAAATTAATGAAGACAAATCTTTTAATACCTTGCCTTAATGTGAATTTTCTAATCTTTTATTAAGCTAGCCTTCAAGATGGAGTGGCAGGGTCCTCTTCTCAATAATTTGAGGTAGGTATTTGACTCATGTCCCATTTTGCACAAGGGGGTTGCATTTGAAGGGCTTTGGAGTGAGATTCCTACAATGATCATATGGCAGATTTGGAAGGAGTGTAATTCGGGAATCTTTAAGGAGAAGGCCAAGCACCTCCTAGGTCTCATCTCAAAGATTGAAATTGGCATCAGTGAACATCTGAATGGTATGCTCAAGGTGGCAAAGTATAGGTATGTTTTGGCTTGGGATGAAAGGATGTGCAAAATCTAGAGTTTGTTGAACCAACCTAAAGTCCATCTTAAAAAAAGTAGAAAGGGCAGAGACAAGACTAAGTGGCTCCTGCCCCCAAAGGGGAGGCTAAAAAATGAATTTCAATGGGGCCTCTAAAGGTAACCCAGAGCCATCTAGGGAATATTTTATAATCAAAATGAAGTTGGTAATATTCTAGGGTCTTCCTCAATTAAGTTGTCATGGGGCACCAACAATGTAGTTGAGTATGTGGCTTTATTTGAAGGGGTAAATCTTTGTTTCTCTAAAGGATGAAGTAATGTAGACATAGAAGGTCATTTGAAGGTCATGATCAAAGTCATAGGGGAAATCATACATCGAGTTGGTATTTGAAAATGTGGGTTGACAGAATAAATCATAGCCTAAGGAATGTGTGTGACTTCAAACCGCCGTGAAGGTAATACCTCTTCCTGCGGTGTACTGGCGCCGAGGGCATGTGATCTTGAGGCACTTAAATATTTTTCCTGTCTTTAGTTATTAGCAGCTCGAATTGATTTATCGGTTGATCTTAGAGCGATTTCTGCGCCTTTCGCCCCGTCAAGCCCGGTCAACTCACATGGCTAGGAGCATGCATAACCATATCAGAGCATGGATAACAACCCCCAGAAAGAGAATCCTATTAGGAATGCAAGGGTCCTTTTCTTCACAATGCACTAAACGTGAATTTATTTCTGAAGGGTCTATTTGAATAGTAGAAGCTTCAAGGTCCTAGCTTACTCCACAAGGATGGGGTGGTTTATACGAAAGATTTTCTATCTAGAAGGAAATTTGAGGGCGGGGCTGATATCTTTTGGTCGATTTAGGGTGGTGGTATTCACGAGAAATGAAGTCTCTAGATTTCCATTTGTGCCTTTAAATCATCGATGGGGGTGCCCAAGTTGTCATGTTTTTTCAAAATAATGGAGGTGCTGGAAATTTGTAGATTCTATCAACTCTTTGTTGGACATGGGAAAATGGTAGAGGTAATGCTTGAGACTTATGAAGCTCAAATAGGCAGGCTTTTCAACATGGAGGTAGAGGAGACTATTATAGCTATAAAACAAGTGTTAGGGGAATGAAGGTTGTGAGATTCCCACATCCATGATGGTGACTTGTTGGGGCTTATCCTCACAAATGTGGCTCGCTCTACCAAGAGAAAAATTTATGCATTGGTTGTGGCTCATCTATTGAAAAACCCTCATGTTGAAGCGGCTCATTTAATGATCTATGCCTCAGACATTTTTCCAAACATGGGGATTGTATGTGATGTGGTAGAACTGGATAAAGTGCACATCAAAAATGAAGTAGCAGAAGTAGTAGACAAGTTTAGGGAGGCTACTGATGCAAAAAAACCTACAACTCTTTCTAGACCATGTGATTGATAACAAAGGTGTCTTGGAAGACTTCTAGATAAGAAGGTTGACAGAGCTAGGTGCAAGTCTGATAGGACTTCTATGAATGTAATTGAGAAAGCCATGTAAATTTCTTGTTTTCAATTAAATTAAAGAGTACTACCCTCTCTAGTAGTAATTTTCCTATATATATATTTGAGGAAAAAGCTTTTTTTTTATATTGATGCTCTAGAAATACATAAATTTAAAGTAAAATTTATTTCTTTGGTTCCAATAGACTTCAAACGGATATAATTCAAAGAAAGACATAATCTAATTCATTTTTGAAACCTTAAACTACATTAATATATAGCAAAACCTATTCTTTTAATTTATGAATCCTTTAAACAAACAAAAAAAGTTGCAATATTTTTATCAAAGGGTTTAGCAGGACATAAAAGGAAGAAGATACAATATAGTTTTAAGCACATGGAGAATATAATGAAAATAAGTTGACAAAATAATAGAGGTAGTGATGAATTCCAAAATTATTGAAATAAATAAATAAATGGTTGATTACTAATAAAAATATAATATGACCATGCTTGGTTCACCCAAAAATTTCTATGACAATATCACATGAAGCATAAAAGTATACACTTCATTCTATAAACTATAGATTTCTTATCAAGAAAAGGAGAAGATGTAGAATTTGGGAAACTTCATGCAATCCGTGCAAGTCCAGCTAATTCCGTTGTTGCTATTGTCATGAACCACAAGATTATAACCTTGCAAAGATATTTCTGTAAAACCAAATGCATCATTAAGACAACTACTAAGAAGACTGCATTAATGCTCAAGATAAAATCCTTACTGGCACCTGGCACATGGATGCCTAAAGTTTATGAACAAGGGATAACAGCCTCAAAAAACACAACCTAGAATAATTAAAACTACATATTTCATATGAAATTCCAATTACCTCCAATGACATTGTAGGAGTTGATACTAGTGCCATCAAGTATCCCTAAATAGACATTCCCTTTAGTATGCTCATCCTCAAACCTATCCTTCTCTACTTCCATGGTCTCCTCATCGAACTCCTTCCTCGCATTCTTCCCCTTTGCCTTGTTTACCAGACAGGAAACAAGGAAATTAAAAGAAAACTATTCACGTGATTGAGGGTTGAAGAATAACAGTTCACGAAAGATGGTTGTGCATGCAATTATAATAATTTATAAATGTGAAAAAGGATTAAAATAGGTGTGAACGGTAATTATTATTATTTTCTTT
>VDFB02134099.1:0-13595 GCA_007258455.2 Sequoia sempervirens | reverse complement strand
CTTTTCCCATATCATTGTCTTTAACAATCATACTTTTATGAATAACTCTTTCACTAAATACCTGATGTGGAAATATGTGAAAGATAGCATATCAACTCAACACCTCTTTGAATGATTACTTTTTAATGAAGCAACTCTACCATGAAGGTGAAAGAGGAATGATCAACTCTATTATAAAGATGACACCAAAAGACAAATACCACTTTTTCCTCAACACCATGTGAAAAAGTAATAAATTAAAAACAAAGACTTTGACATGAATACCATGAGACCTTCAACCAATTCTTTGACTGTCCTAAATCAGCACTTATCAACACCACAAAGCAAAAAACTTGTATCTTTGGGATCAAGGAAAAATCAGATGATCAACATCACTAACATCACTTTGCATCATTATCATGAAGCATCAATCATCATAAACACATCCAAGGATTAATTAAAAGGTGCCATGAGACCATGCAATGAATAAGAAACACCAATCCATGTCAGCACCATGAGAGGATAATCAACACCATGATACCATGCAAGTTCACCAACAAACACCATCAACTTTTGACATCAATGACAAACCTTGGTACCTTTCAAACCAAAAATTTTGTAGTGCCTTATCAAAAAATTTCATATTATAATTCTTGGTATTGTTGACATGAGAACTCATCTATTGAATATCATACTTCACTATCCCCCGTGTGTTTTCATTTGCTACCTTTGCAGAAACTCACCTAGTCAGTATCAGACTTCACTAGCCCATGTTGTTTCTTGTCAATATCACCTAGTGAATACTAGACTTCACTAGCCTATGATGTATTTTATCTATTCATGGGTCACCTAGAAAATATTGAACTTTTCTATCATATGATTTATGTATATCTTGGGTATGGATCCTAGTAGGAATCTCATGATCTTGCTAGTTTGTGATGTCATACCCCCTTTGTGTTTGCATCATATTTGCATTATATTTGCATTATGTTTACATAGTGTTTTCATTATTTTTTACATTATGTTGTGTATGTTTGCTTTATGTCTTCATTTTGTATGCTTTGTGTCTAATTATCATGTTTCTCTTGTTGCATTGCATCTTATGTGTGTGTGTTCCTTTGTAAGTCACATTGTTTTTAGTAGGCTATTAAACTTGGGGGATATTGCATCCCATAGATTCAATGTCATCTTACTTCTCCAATGGTTTTATAAAAAAAACCTTCTTGGATTTTTCTCAATTTAGTGTGAGCATGAATGTAAGTTCATACTCTCACTAAATTGGGGGCTAAATGTAGCATCATAAATTGTTGACCCAGACAATTTTGCACTATGTTTGGATCCCCCTTATGTGCTTGGACCTAATTATGCTTATTATTTTCCCATTTTATTGTTGTTTTCAGAAAATCAAAATAAAATAAAATTAGGAATTAAAATTAATTATTTATTTAACGATAATTTAAAATTTAAAATAGGTCTAGTGAAGGGCACCCTCGCCCTTGACCACCCTATTTTCACCCTATTTTTAATATTTTATTATCGACATATTATGTTTTCAAATTTAAATTCATTTTTCGACATTTCAAAAAAATTATTACAAGAAAAAATTTAATGCATATAAATACAAGTATTTTTCACCAATTAAATAACTAGCAATTGGAATGTCATTTGAGCATCCTAAAAATTAGTCAAGGGAAATTCAAGGGTAGAATTAGCAACATTTTATAACATTTTCATTAGTCAAGATTCATATTATCAATGCATCATCAAATTCATAAGTAAGATTATTTCATGTTTTGTGTTCATTCTCCTTTGAGTATTAACACTTGTAGGATATCCTTTCAACAATCAAATTCTCCTTGTATGAGATGTGCATCATGACTTTAGTCCATCAAGGAAAGCTGGTCTAAATGGTAAGTTGTAGGACTTGTGATTTATCATTTATTTTTATGCATTTTCCTTTGCCTAACCAGGGTAATCACTCTTTATCCAACATCTTCATAGTCATTGTGGAGGTGGAAAAACCAAAATGAGGTTTGAATTAGGCAAGCCCCTATATGACACAACGCTTTCTCTCCTCTCTTTCTTACAAGTAGTAGATATGAAGTGAATTTGTAGAATATTAAAGACCTAATAGAAAGATCAAGCTTTCAAGCACTCTACTTCATCAAACTAGGACAAGATCAATTATTCATCAACAAATAAAGTTCTAAAGTTGTGTTCGACAAGGAAACACCTATAGACTATAACAGACATGTAACTATTCTAAGATTCCATAAACCCTCATTCTTAGTCTAGGGTGCCCATGCCTTGACCAAATATTTTGAGCTTAGATTTGAATGCTAGGTTCCTCTGTCTTTGCCCTTTGATTTTTTGTTATTAGTTTTTATAAATTAGTTCTAGTTTATTTTGAAAATGCACCAGTTTGCTGTAGCTGTATAATTAACCTAGTTTACATTTAAAATATCACACACATCACATCATATCATATCATTTCAATTCCTCATCAACTCCAAAGGGGACCAAAACCCTAATAAACCATTATGGGTCTTCCTTGAGGATAGTAGCCAAGTGATCTCTTATGATCATTTTTGTGTCCCCCCAATGTTGTAGGTTGAAAAGTATGATTTAGGCCCTACTTTATTTTTTCCTATAAAATAAAGTCAATATCCAAGTGATTCATATTGCTATAATCAGATGTTGAAAAAGTTCTACATGCCTAAGTATTGTAGAAGGATAAGTGTGTCCTTGTTCATTGGCCAACCCCATGAGACCCTTGAGTATTACAAGTAGCTATCCTATATAGAGGATTTCAGTGGATTAGTTGGGAAAAAAATCATTCTAATATATAGTTTTGTTGACAATTCAATAGGTTAGATTAGGTACGAGAGAGAGAGAGATAGAGAAAAATCAAATAGTGAAGATAGTTGTAATTATAATAGTAATAAAAAAAGTATTTATTAAGAGGGAAAATCATAAACAATGAGGAAAGAGGGTAGCACTATGGTCATGCCCCCAAGAGAGAAGAATAAAAAAGTATAATTCTAAAAAAAAGTTAAACATGTTCCCAAGGAGAAAAGAGATATCATGTGATAAGAAAGAGAGAGAGAAGGAGATAGGGAGGGAGGGAAAGAGGTTGGTATAAGGACTTAATTATAAACTTACAAACCATTAAATGAGTAAATAATATTCTCACAATCTCACAAACATTTGAAATTAATTTATATAGATAAATTAAAGATTTAAAGAAGACACCTTGATAAAGATAAACTAAAAATAGGAAAGTATAAATTGGTCAATGGTCACGATAATAAGGGCTATAAGGTAGCCACTTGAGGTTAGGTTTGAGATAGGAAAATGATATACAGTGTTGATCACATTTCAATAAGTTAGGCTAGGTATGAGAGAGAAAGTGAGAGGAAGCTTGGAGCCAAAGAGATAGAGGTAGGTAGAAGGGGAGAGAGAGGGGGGTAGAAAGACTTAGTTATACACTCACAAACCCTAACATTAGTAAATAAGAATCTCACAATCTCACAAGCCTTTGAATTTATTCAATGACAAGTTGAAAATCATTATACCTAAAAATTTGTAGCCTCCTTTTCTGAAAAACTCCTTTTGTGTGTTTTCTTTAGATGCTTGAATTTAAAAAATAAAAATCATTTACATGAGTATTTTTGGTTGAAAGTTTTTCAACCCACAAGCTTTCGACCAACAATTTTTTTGTCAAAATAGTTTCAACCAAAACCTTTTTTACCAAAAGTCTTTTGACCATAAATGTTTCAGTTGAAACTATCTATGTGGCATCCTTGTTGGTAGCCACCTCATCTTTTTCATAATTTTTTGAAACTTTCTAATTGTACTAAATATTTCTTCAATCAAAATGGATTTAAAAATAAAAATAAAAATAGCCTTTTGTAGAGCTCAAAGACAACAATCCAATATATATATATATATATTATATTTTGATTAGTTGTAATATGTTTTTAATTTTTTATTGAAAGTAGCTTGTTATAATTAAAAGTGAGGTTGATTATAAGTTTATAAAAAAATACTAAAACATATTGAAATATTTTGAAAAATATATGGTGCACTAGAGGAGAGAATGCTCTCCAAAAGGGAATAATTTATTTTATGAAAACAATAATAATAAAGTTGATGTCAAATGAAAACTATTGAATTCTAGTAAGTTTGACTTTAAAATGTTATTATGAGGAAAATTTACATTGATTTTTTCCCATGCACTAGATATTGAAGTTATCTATTTGAGAAAAAAAATCAAGGAAATTTTTTTTTTCTCTTTTTTTTGAGACATTAACTCAATGTCACTTTTTTTTTGAAATTTTTAGCAATTCAAAATTTTCTCTTAAATTTGTAAAGAAAATATCAAAAAAAAATTAAATTACAAGTGTAAAGTTCATCAAGAGTTATACATTTCATTAGTTTACATCATTTTGAAATTCAAAACATAAAGACCACTTTTATGTGGTTGAAATTGAGATTTTTTGTTTGTGTTGTTCGATTCCTTTATAAAAGTGTGACACGGGTTTTTACTTTTACCCTCATGACTTAGTAGCACTAACTATGGTTGTGGGTGATAAATACTCTATTGATGACAATACTTATAATTACAAGTTGACTTTAATGAATAATTCATAAATTTTTGTGATAGTTGATAGTGTGTGGGAGATCCAATAATGGTGGGGGAGCTATGTAAATGCTAAGTGAGAGCATCATTTGCATGATAGAACCAAGATATTCTCCTTATTTGAGAATCTTGTTGGCTAAACTACACCTTGTCAATGGATGAGGCCATGAGAAATGAATTTGCACTTGTAAGTAGAAACCATGTATGAAGCCATTACATGATCTTATAAAATGTTAGCTTAGTATATACCTAACCTTGAATGATATTTGGAGTTCACAAGGTAAATGGATGATGCTTAAAAAAATATAGCCTTGAGTTTGGTTGGAAGATGCATTTTTGTGGGGCACAATAATTTATTGTCTTGCACTACTGCATTTTTTACTAAGTTAACCCTAGAACAATCTGTGAGGATTTTTTATGCACATAAGCTATGATATTGAAGCACAAGCCACTTGTACAAGTACAAGGACTAGATTGAGTCCTTAGAACCATTTTTGTGGATGTGACATAATGGGATTTACTTCTTACCCTATGAAATAATCTAATATATTTAGCATAAATAATAATTGTTGCATAAAACCTATGTATGAATTATATTCATCTTGGTTTTTGGTATAAATTGTACATTGGGTATGTAGGTGTTGTAATGATCCTTATGATGTCTCTAAGTGATGGCCCAAGCATCAAGGATGCACACTATCATAATTATTGTCATTTTCCCCCTCCTTTATGATCTCCATTACTTATAATTGATATGAGAAATCCTAAATGGTGTATCATTCTTTCTTGTGCCTTTGGTTGTACTTTACTCCTTCGCTAAGTTTTATTCAAAAAACCCATCTATAGAAAACCCAAAAAATTGGCTACGTAAAGTTTTTTTTAGAACTTTACATGGTTTGGAGAACCTTGTTGGACTTAGACATGGTTGTCAAAACCACGTCGGGCTCCAAAATGGTTGTTAGAACCACGTCAGGCTTCGACAAAGGTTTTGAAACTAGGTTTATTGACCGATGCTTGTGAAATATGCTTTGAAGCTTCAAAAGTGCAAGATTTTTGTTAGAGTTTTGAAAGGTTCTGAGAACCTTGTTAGAATCCCATGTAGTTTTCGAAACCATGTTGGGTTTTGACAAGGGTTTCAAAACCTCCTTTAAACTTTGAAGATACTCCTAAGGATTTTTCACACATGTAAAATTGAAAGACATAAGTGATCCACACTAATACTATTAATGAACTTGTTTCCTACCACATGTCTTGTTTTCTTAGGATTATATGATTCCATGGACTCCTCGAAGGGGTTCCATTCTCTAATTAAAAAATCACAAGATTTTTATAGGTTATATAATTTCGCAAGCTCTTTTCATTTTTTTTAGACTACAAGAATCAATTGGGTATTCGTCCCCCTATAAACTGTAGTTCACCTGGTAAACTTTTTCACTTGACCGGTGGCGCTGGTGAGACACACCCTCTAGTACCACGGGTTTAGGGGGAGACTAGAACTCTTGACCTCCTTCCTGCAATAGGATGCTTTAGCCAATCGAGCTAGGCCCCCCACCCCAAGCTCTTTTCATTTCACATACACCTTTTTTCTTGTTTTATCTTCTCCGCAAAGATGTGAAAGTGTGCCACATGGATTTTTGCTTATAGGACCCCATTGATTAAATATAAAGGTATTATGACTTGGGTTTTTTCTATTATTTGAGGATCTTCAAATATTTTCAAGTATTAATCAAAACCCAATCAATAAATCTCAATTGTTGATTTTGTTCTATCTTCTCATATTGACGATTAACATTCAAAGTTTCAAGCGATGACTCTACAGGGGATATTTTCAACTACTCCCACTACCCTCATTGATTTTCCATGATCCCAAGGTAACTAAGTGGTGGAATCAACTAGTGGTACCCTACAAGTTTCCTCAAATGCATGATTTGGGGAGGTTCTTCTTCTCTAGTTGTGGGAAATAAATTCTTATGCTTAGGATTGTTCTACATGTATTTGGAACATTTGATCCTAATTTGATTGAGATTGGATATTGTAATATGATCTGATTTTCTTCCATGTGTAAACCCTAATTGGATTAGGGTTTGATTTTTGATCATTTGAGTTATCCCTGCACTATAAAGGAAAAGTTTGTATTATTTTCTAAGGGTTCAAAGGTTTTTTGGGGAGGCTTTGAGCTTCTAAGTTTTTTCCAAGGAAGATGACATGTACAAAAAGGTATTAAATGCAAAAGGATAAGACCTCTATTAGTTATTCATTACATTGGTGGTGCTTCTATATTTTGAAACTGTGGCTTATATGAATATATTCTAGTGTGCAATTTTCTCCAACTATGAATGGTAATGTTCTTGAAGTTGTGTAGTCAAGGGTTATATCAAATTTTCAAGCACATTTGGTGTCTTGAGTTATTTTACTATTTTGATGTTTATCCAAGGGATAGAGTAAATTCTTACCATAAATTAATGGGAATGCTATCATTTGTTGGGGATTGTTAAGTATGGTTGATGCTAGTCTTGTGTAGGTTGGATTATCATAAGGTAAAAATCTATTAGATGACCATCAAAATATATTTGGTTATGTCATATACAACACATAACATATGAATTTGTATCCCAAGGTAGAAACTACTCTTGTAATGTTTTATTTTCCCATCCTAAAAAAAAATCTAAATCTCAACTCACTTTGCACTAAATTTGTAGCAGAATAACTCTAAGAAATTAGATTGACAAGTGATGAAATTGGTAGAATGAGCACCTCTATTTATACTAATTTGGGAGCAACCAAACGCTACAAACAAGTTAATATTCTTGCCACCTTTCTATCATCATGCAATGACTCACCTATCTAACTCACAGGTTTGCAACACATCACAATCCTCACCATTTAAATGGATGAGTCGACTTGATATATGGGACAAAAAGCTTAAAACAAGTTTCCTAATTTGAATTCCTTTACAAAATTCTACCAAGTTTGCACTTGGATGAGTCTCTATTCTATTTTCAAGCTTATGCATAATTTGAAGACCTCTTAAGCATTCAAAACTCTTGATAATATGGCACCACCTTCAAATTTTGTCACCCAAGTTTATAGCGTAGCTTTGACTATTCGTATGACATTTAAAATAGTTTACACATCCCTTCAAATGTTAACACAATTGCGCACAAACTCATATGTGCTTCTTCCTTTGGTTTGACTTAGTCTTACATACTTTATGCGTTGGTTGGTATTCCTTAAAAGGTTGTGCTATCTATGCTATATGCACTTTATTCTTTTCTAGCAATTCACATAATATCAACACTATACTATGTGCTTTGAGATTAACACAATAATTTTATTTATATATAATATATATATCATATGTATATATGTATATATATATATAGATCTATCAATATATATATACGATTATATATAAATATATATGTTATTATATTAATTATCCCATATTTATTAATATATATATACCACATATATATATAAATATAAGAATATTGTGCATTATATATATATGTATGTATATATAGAAATATATATGATATATTAGTTATCCCATATTTATTATATATATATACACACATATATATAATATATATATATCTATCATAATATCGTTTCAATATCCTTTATAAAACTCCTCATACACATAATTCCATCAATGGCATATATCGTGGAATATGTATATACATATACATATATATATATATGTCTTATTCCAATCGGTATTCCCATGCATATGGTAATCCATCCATGAGCATGCATAGGTACATCTACCTACATATACCCATATACATATTCACTCATATGTATGAGTTTACCATAGACATACACACACACATAGATTTTATGCATATATCTCATCGACATAACAATAAACGCATAAGGAAGGATTTCCACTTATCATCAAGACTTCATCACATACCTCATTCCAAACATTCATAAAACATGATCACAAATCAGTATAAACACACACAACTAAACTTAAAATCACTTACCATCTACCTAACTAGCTTGACTCAACTAAGACCAACTAGGGCATGAGTGTGTGAATGCTCAGTAAGACCGAATTAGAGGTTACCAAACCAAGTTCTTCTCCTGAGTGATAATTCCCCTCTCTTCTCAAGGCGTGAACCTATTCTTGCATTCAGTTTAGTTCACCATAGTATTAGTTAGCCAAATCAATATACTCATTTGCATCACATATGTTTCATATATAGAATTATCATAAAACATTAAATAGAATCAAACATTCATTCATCATATTCCATCAAATTTCATATATATAAAACATATTCATATTTATTAAAGCAATTTACTCTACAAGGTAATAGTATATAGGTAATAACACATGGGGTGTAACAATCATATAACCTATGAATCCAAAAGAAAACAATCATAGACCCTGTATTGCACTATAGATCTTAAACTCCAAACCCTTAAATCCTAAATTTAGTTTCAATGTATGAAGCAATCTATCTTACTCTATTGCAATGATCGTCATGTTTGTGTATATGAAGCCAATCTATATATGACAACTAAAAAGGGATGGTTTCCTATTATAGCAACTATAAAAAAATTTAAAATACATAATTATAAAGCCACTATCCATTCTTACTTTGTGAAAGGAAAATCATGCTACACTAGGCATCTTTCTTTTCTTGGAGGAGGATTTCTTCTTTCTAACCATTGGAATAATTTGTAAGTGTGATGCAAGATACAGGTTATGGGTTGAATCACTACACTTAAAGCAATATTCATATTTATAAAACATATTCATATTCCATCAAAATTCATATATATAAAACATATTCATATTTATTAAAGCAATTTACTCTACAAGGTAATAGTAAATAGGTAATTTACATGGGTGTAATTAATCTATAACCTATGTATCCAAAAGAAAACAATCATAGAACCATTGCACTATAGATCTTAAACTCCAAACCCTTAAATCCTAAATTTAGTTTCGATGTATGAGGCCAATCTATCTTACTCCTATTGCAGTGATCATGTTTGTGTGTCTATATGAAGCCAATCTATTATATGACAACTAAAGAGGGGATGATTTCCTATTATAGCAGCTATACAAAATAAATTTAAAAAACCATAATAATAAGGCCACTATCCATTCTTACTTTGCGAAAGGAAAATCATGCTACACTAGGCCTCTTTTCTTGGAGGAGGATTTCTTCTTTCTAACCATTGGAATAATTTGTAGAGTAATCGATGTAGAATCAGGTTATGGGTTGAATCACGCTACACTTAAAAGCAATATTCATATTTATAAAACATATTCATATTCCATCAAATTTCATATATATAAAACATATTCATATTTATTAAAGCAATTTACTCTACAAGGTAATAGTATATAGGTAATAACACATGGGGTGTAACAATCATATAACCTATGAATCCAAAAGAAAACAATCATAGACCCTGTATTGCACTATAGATCTTAAACTCCAAACCCTTAAATCCTAAATTTAGTTTCAATGTATGAAGCAATTTATCTTACTCCTATTGCAATGATCGTATTTGTGTATCTTTATGAAGCCAATCTATTATATGACAACTAAACAAGGGATGGTTTCCTATTATAGCAACTATAAAAAAAATTAAAATACATAATTATAAAGCCACTATACATTCTTACTTTGTGAAAGGAAAATCATGCTACACTAGGCATCTTTCTTGGAGGAGGATTTCTTCTTTCTAACCATTGGAATAATTTGTAAGTGTTGATGTGAGATACAGGTTATGGGTCAAATCATGCTTGATCCATGAAGAATCGAAGAATAATGGAGTCACCAATACTCGAATCTCAACATGATCAATCAATCAAAATTGAAAGTAAAATTTTTATCAAAAAAACCTAACATGCTAAATTTATGAAACCTTTAAAGAAAACATCTACTCTAATCTATTGAAAATTTATCTTGTTGTGGAATTGGTGTCACATTGATGTGTATCGATGACCCTTTCCCAATCCCGTGATAGTGAGCTTGTCTCAATTGATTCTATGGAAGAGAATCGATGAAACCATGGTGTTTGGTGTATGAAAAACCTAAATTATGCACAAAATGAACATGATGCAAGCTAGGTTGCCATGATTTTATGCTATAAATGATCTAATTATTCAATTTCTAAGCTAATCTAAGCTAATTTAAGCTAAAAATGAGCTAAAAGATGAAAACCCTAATTTATTTACAAACTAGGATGGATGGATGAAATTCATTAATGAAAGCTTGAAGCTATTATGCAACTAAAATAAACTGAAAATAAGCTAAATGTATGAAAATTGAAAGTATGGATGTGAATAAATTTAACAGCATAAGTTTGCAATAAAAGATGGATCCATTTGTCTCCAAATAGTGATTATTTATAGGAGAGCAAATGAGGAATGGATGGTTGAGATCAAAAAGCTTAATCAACAGTTCAAGATGAAGAGGATGAGAGGCATGGATCATGGATTCCCATCAACGGATGAGAATGCAAGATGAAGATAAATCAAAGGCTCACAATTGCCTCAAACAAACACACTTTTGACCTGCTCACACAAGTCAAAGGTAACTTGCTTAAGAGGTTAAAGGGTTAACTTGATTTTGAAGCTAAGTGAGTTGATTGGAGGAGAGGGAATGTTCCTTAGAATATTCCATTAGGGTGAGGAAAAAAGGATTTTACAAATTAAAACAGAGTTTTAATTGTGTAGAAAGGATAAAGAATATTCCATGGGAATATTCCCTTTGATTAGAGGAATAATTAGTTTAATTGCTAATTAAACAAGGTTTAATTTATGCAATTAGGGAATTAGAGGAATTAGAGGATATTTATTAAATTAGATGATTTAATAAATAGGTGAGGGGTGAAATGATATGATATTTAATTAAATGACTTAGGGTTATTTAATTAAATAAAGATGACTTAGGAGATTAAATTAAATATTTTGATTTATTTAATTTAGTGAGATGAAGTGTTAGTGCGGAAAGAGATGAATTAACCCAATTTAATTAATTAGGCCAATTAGATGAAAATGATGTAATTAATTAATTAGCTAGGCTAATTAAATCAATGAAGTGAAAAGAGGATGAATAAAGAGGAAATGATGTTAATAAACCTCATTTAAGTGTATGACATTGATTAGGACATGTTTTAGTGTCTACATTTTTCCCCTCTTTGAAGCGAGGCACTTGCTGCTTCGATTCATATAATAATGCTTTTTAGATCAAAATGTTGCCCAAATCAAAAAATAAAAAATTTCTAATTTTCTTAGATGCCCCAACAGAAGGATAAAAGTGACTCCCTACCCCCTCAAGAAATCAGGCAAAATTTTTGAATTTTGGGTTGATTTCTCGACAAAGGTTCAAAAGCTGCCCCAAGGGTCCAAAAAGGTTCTGGGATGCAAGAATAATGCCAAAAACACAAAAACGATGCAAAATTAGGTCCAAATTGGTAAAAGTGATGAAAATGGTAATAAACCCCATTAAAAAGGTTAAATTAGGGCAAAAAATCCTAATCTTCTAGCTTAAATAGATCAAGAGGGGTCATTTTCAATTCATTTGTGCATTCACACTTAAGAAATTCTTGCAAATTGAGCTCTGACCCTTCGACAAAATGGCACGCCATGAGCTTCCCCAACACATTTTTGATTGAGTTCATGAGTTCCAATGGCTTCCAGGCACAGGACCACCAGTATGTGATTCAAAACTTGATTTGAAATTTGAAATTTTGATGCATTTATTAGGCATTAGAATTTAGAATTTAGGGGTGTCGTTATATAGTGATGCCCAAACTTCAATCGATGACGCCCAAATGATATATAGCAATGCATATGTCTAGGGAAACATTTTTCTAGATTTGATTTTAGGGTTTCAAATTTTAAATGGTGACGTAGTCATATATAGCGATGCACTTGCCAATTTGAAAGTTAGGGTTAGGTCATGCCAAATTCTAAATTGCAATGCCATTTTTTATGGTGACGCATTTGTCAATTTGAATTTTAAAATGCATTGGGCATCACTGTTTGGATTTTGAATATAGCAATGCATTTGTAAACAATGACACATTTGTGATTTCTGAGCCAGAAATTCCAAATAACTTCAAAAAATTTATGATTTCCTAATGTCGTGCGCTTCATGGGTGCAGGAGGTCTTCCCACCACTGATGTCGAGAGAGCATAGACCCACAATACTAGAGAGATTAGGTGATCTTTTCAAGTTGTGCCAGGAGCACCTAGGAGAGATTGGACTAGGGTATATCACATACGCACCAAGTATTAGCACCCATTTATCCATGATGACAGCATTGTGCAAGAGATGTCACAGTGAGACTTCATATTTCCATCTTCTGATGGGAGAGGTGACAGTGACCTTAGAGGATGTGTGGCAGATATTGCAGTTGCCTATCCACGGTGATCGTGTGATCTATGATCCTGATGCCAAATTGGATGCTTTCTTTGAGGTGATGGAGATGGACTAGATTGCATTGGTCACATCACAGATTAATCTAGAGACATACAGAGGTCATGTGTCAACATTCAGATTGATTATTGTGGCCATTATTTCAGGTTTGGTGGCTCTAGACAGATGCGACCAATTTTTCAATCTAGGGTGGGGCTTGGCTTGGTAGAGGATTCTTTACCAAAGGACTCTTTTTGCATGGGGGCCCATGATGTTGGCCTCCTTGTACCATGATTTGCACGATTTCATTTATTGTGATGGGAGAGCTATTGGTGCAAGGGTGACACTCCATATCTAGGCATGGGAGCACATTGTAGTGCTTTGGCCGATTGTATAGATGGTGGGCGTGGAGCTAGATGATCCCGTCATATAGAGATACCGAGGTGCCATTACACTCAGGAACACAGGACAAATTGGGCTCCCATATTGGTGATGGGTGATCGATGATATGATCGTGTTCTAGTGGTGGCCATGGTTCCAGATGCTAGCTGGGTTTGATGATGCACGCCAACTTTTCT